>ML778133.1:485965-502339 GCA_009831015.1 Picea engelmannii
TACCCACCCCTCCAATTCCACGTACTGAGTGATGGGAATGTGGAATGGAAGGGGTGAATGGAGCAAGGAGCGGGTGGGGATGTGAGAAACAAGGATGGGATAGGTGTGGGAGGGGGTGATTCTAGGAACACCCTCGCTCGACCCTCCCATTCCACATAATGAGTTTCTCCTATAAGCGACACATAGAGGGAATCACTTGTTTTTTCCTCCCATTCCACATAATTAGCAATAGGAATGTGGAATGGGAGGGGTAGAGGGGGATTAAGAGCGACATGGGTGGGATAGGTAGGGGGATGGGAAATTTTGACAATCGCACCACCCCACCCCACCCTGCCCTCGAATAAAAAGTTAGTTCAAATCACAACTTTTTTGAAACCACAACCTCGACAAGTGGCACAATAGCCACTAAAATCATAAAATCTACCTCTCAAATAAAACATAAGTACTTACAGAGATGCTACTAATAGCACCTTTATTCTTTTTTAGGCTTATTGTTGCAACATCTTTTAAATTGTGCCCTAAAAAGTCGACATTGTTATGAAAAAAATCATTAAAAAGGAAAACAAAACTAAAAAAGGTAGGAAAATAAAAAGGAAAAATTAAAAAACAAGGGCAAAAAACCCTAGAAGTAGGGGAAAAAAATGAAGTTCAAAAATAAAATTAAAAAAAAAGAACAATTTTAATAAAAAAGAACATAATTTTTAAATATTTATAAAAAAGACAAATTAACAAAAAAAAACTTCCCCTAACTCATCCTTTAAAAAAATTAATAATAATAATTAATTAAAAAAACAAAACCCTGCGAATAATAAGTTTTAAAAAAATAAAATTTAAAACAAAATTACACCTATCTAAAGTAAATAGAATTCAAAATTTAATTAAATAAATAAAAATGAAAATTAAATAACAAAAAAAAAAGAAAAAAAAAATGTAGTTTGGGGGAGGGGCGTGATTCCTAGATTTATCCCTCTTCCCACCCATCCCACCTATCCCACCGCCACCACTCTTGTTTCCCCCCACCAACTCTCTCCATCTTCCCACCCATCCCACAAATCCCACCCCCACCACTCTCGTTGCCCCCTCCCAACTCGTTACCTCCACCTCCCCCCCCACCCCGCCCCTGCCACCACTAAGGAATCACTTAAACAAGAGACAAAAAATACAGTTTGGGGAGTGTTAGAGTCCTATATTTCATAAGTATCACCTGGTGATTGAATTTTCTTCCTCCAGTCATTTTATATTGTAAATAATATTTTATTCTGCAAATGATTAAGAAAAATAAATAAAAAATAGTAAAAAACGAAAAGAGGGTATAAACGAAAAAAATAAAATAAAATAAATAAAAAAGAGAAAAAAACAAGAAAACCCCATCAAAAGAAAATAAATTTGAATCATACAGTCTAATAATGATCAAACATTTTAAATTTGTTATTGATAGGTTAGAGAATAAATTTGGCCAAACTGTCTAATCTTGGTCATAGTAGGTAGGTTAGAGGAATAAATTAATCCAACAATTTAAGCTAGATTAATGAGTTAGATGCATAGGTTAGAAGACAGGTTAGGTGATTTTTATCTCAAAGAAAATTGAAAAGAGTTTGCATTTCAATATGCACCCTAAGTTGATTAAATTTGGTTATTTTAGCATATGGAAATAAATTACAATGTAAAGGTTTCAAAAAGAAAGTTGTGTGCTTTATGGCACATGTTTTTATCCTAAGTTTGGAAGTGGACAAGATGTTTTGTCTTGTAGTGCACATATTTCGCGCAAATCTCCCCTGGTGGCATCAACTTCACCCCGATCGACGACCCTCAACCAGTGGTATTTCCCCACGCCAATCCCACATAACGTGGCGCGTCCTCAGCGTTTCAAAACCCCCCCTCTGAAATATTCCAAGCCAAAGCCTGATACCACTCACTCTCCTCGCCACTACTATCCTATCTCCACATGACATCTGTCCCACTCAACATACCCATTAGCCAATTAAAGTTTTCCCCGTGACTATTAGTCATCCTGTAACGGTCCCGCGCCATAACGGGTATCCATTGTACACATTAAAACCCCCATTTTCATCTAGTTACATTATTTTCTGAGAAAGACACCGTGAAGATCGTGCCAAGCTAAGTTGTCAAACTGACCGCCACCATCTCTCACTGTCAACACACGAATCTCTTTTTCGGTAATTACAGTGTCACCATATTTTACTGTTCATTCTATCAATTATGGCTCCCAAGGTCAAACCTGTTGACACATCCGAGAACCCAGTGATTCCCCCTCCCATCGACCTGGATCACATCCCTATGGCAGACGAGGATTACAAAGTTAAAAAGTCGAGGTGTGAATTCGACTTCTTTGAATTGCACTCATGGCTGAAAGAGATTTTCCTCGACCAGAGCGATGAAATTAGACTCTGGGAGTCCAATTTTCCCCTGTATATGTTTCCTCAAACTGATCATTTCCCGAAATTTGTTCTCAGATGCCAAGCTAATTAATTTCTCGGCCAAAAAGCCATCGACTCTCCCACTGGTGAAATATTGTTCACAATCACCTGTGAAGTCATCGACCAAATGTTACAAATCCCTATAAATGACTCAACCACTCTGTTCTTTGTCAAAGCCCTAAATGATTTATACCAGAAGTTAAATTTTCCCCAGAGAGCCCAGATCTTTAAAATTTTCCTCCCTGAAGATGCCCAATTGCCCAAGAAAAACCCAGCTCACCCATCTTCTATTTTCATAGTGAAAGCAAACTAGATCATATCCATGTTATCATACATGTTAGTTTATTACTCTGATGAATAGGTAGATGAGCCCATTTTAGGTTTTCTATCCATATTTTCTACAGAGGAAAAGGTTTCTGTTAAGTTCAATTTCAGTCAATTTCTGGTTGATAGTATTCATGATCAATTCTTCAAGTTTCAAACCAAAGGGATGTTCAGATACTCCTCAATTCTAGTTTATATGTTTCTATTTTATCAATTAGATAGGTTTCCTTGTGCACTTCATAAGTTAAATAAGGAAGGAATCCCACAATCAGTTACATCATGGACATCATTGGTGGGGAAGAACTCAATAGAATACAGCTTTAAAGATTTCATAGATCAATTCATTCATCCAGTTACTTGTTTGTTGAACAACAGTATAGAGCCAAGGGTCATTGAAGAAATTTAGAAGGTCTTACACCTATCTGATCAAGCCAATATAGGTGATTGGTATTTATACCAGAACTATACAAAGATCATGGTATATGGGTGTGAGTTGCCTCCTTACAAATTGCCTAAATACCTCCCAATGAGGATTTTTGCACTGGAGTATATAAGGAAAATGGTAAATTCAGATGAGATTCATTTTGTTATAGCAAAGAAGAAATCCCAAATCAGAATCAAAACTCAAATTGGACCATTCATTTGCAACAGTAGATCAATAGGAGAAGAAGCATATAGCCTTTTGAAACAAATGAAGTTTCCTTTGAGTTTCACTTGGGCATATGACCCTTTTGGAATCATTTCTGAGCTGAGGGTCAAGCAAAAGACCACTCCCTATGTGCACACCCATAGGCCAGAAATTGGGAGATATATGAATCAGGCAGAATGGCAGGAAAACACATTACAAGAACCAGAGGAGCAACCTATCTTTGTAACCACTTCACATATTACTACACCTCAAAAGAAAGCAGAGAAGAGATCAAGGAAGGAATTTTCTCCTTCAGTCACGGAGGTATCAGTTGAATACTTTCAAGTATACAGAAAGAGAAATAAAACCATTCACACTGCAGATTTGTTAAAAGATGGAGAAATGCAGTCCACCATAGTTTTGGAGGGACCACATTCTTCAACCCAGTCAAATAGTTTGTTTACAGGTTCTCCATCATCACCAGCATCTCAAAGAAATCCAAAAACAACTCTGACAGCTGAATCAATTCATGGTCAAAAGGTGCCCAATATTTTTGACAAATATAAGGAAATCAAGCAAAGGAATGAATTGTTGAACAACAACACTTATACTCAATTCTGGAAGCATACCTCTACTTCTCAGCACAAACTATTGTCATATTTTGACACAGAAAGAGGAAGAATTCAAATGGCATTCTTACAAGCACAAGTTCCCCATCCAAAGACAGTTGCAGATTACAAGAAGACTGTTTTTGAGTTTGATGTAAAAGATGTCCATCCAGTGGACCATATGTATATGCATAGACAGACATGAGAAATGATATTTTCAGCTTTACAAAATACCTCAATGGTTGCTTCTAAATTGCATGTATCCCTAAATAATATTCAGTCCCAATTAAAGCTTGAGAAGATCTCTTCTTTGGCCAAAGATAATAAAATAAAATCATTGGAAGAGTTGGTTCTCAAGATTGGATATGATCCAACAAATGTCAAAGAAGCAGAGGAGTTGATAAAGAAAAAGAATGTTGATATAGAATCACTCAAGAAACAATTGAAGCTTCCAACAACAAAAGACTCACAAGATAAAGAAGTGGCTGAGACAGAAATCCAAAAAGATGATATGCTAAAATTAATCATGGAGAAAAATGCACAAATAAGGGAAATGGAAGCAGAGATGGACAAGCTGATAAAATAAAAAGAGAAAAATGTGTAGTTGGCCATGAGTCCACTAGATGCAGTGCCTCTGATAGGGATCAAAACAACAAAAGTGTCTACATCGGCAGCAATACCAACAACAATCCCAGTACAAATCTCAGATGCTCTGATAAACTAGTAAAATCTATGGAGGATATGTCCATACAAGGGGAAAAAATTAAAAAAAATACAAGAAGAGGTAAAGACATTATAGGAACTTAAGGCAATGTTCCAGGCTTCTCATCAGGCATAAATGCACAAGTCTCAAAGGCTCGGCCAACAACTGCAACAATTAAGGAAAGAAACAACCATGGAAAACACCTTAGCCCAAGCTAAGGAAAACATATGGACAGATATCAACAGATCCATGACAAATATTTGGCCCTCTGTTCATATCATTTTTGAGTAGCATGAATTAATCCAGAAGGCCAGAGGAGCTATTGAAATCATCAAAGAAGAATTGGGAGAAAATCCAATGGAGGCCACAGAGTTAATCAGATTTCTAAACTCTAAGAACAAGCAAGAGTTAGAAGAGTTGGAGATAGAGGACAGAACTGAAACCATATTGGAAATCAAAAAGGTTTTGACCAAGAAAATCTAATGTTGTATTTGGAGGAGAAATCCCAGGTCATGGACATAGGTGTACAGAGATTCTTCAACAAGTGTGAGATACTACACAAGAAATGGCTTCCTGGATTGTTTGTGATAAATGACAAATTAATCACCCTGCCAGATTACAACCAGAAATTGAAGACAATGGCCAAAGACAACTCAAAGTTTGCAGAAATACATGGAAGAATCATTGGGAAAGATTTCCTGGAGACTTTACAATTTGACTTGAGCATTCAACATGAAATCAAGCATATCTTCATTACTAATCCTACCTTTGGAAAGTATACAGAGATGGATGAAATATACAGAAAATTGCTCAAGATATCAATCCCAAGTAAGAAGAGATGGGATAAGCTATGCGAGTTACTTGAGTAAAGACAAGTTCGATGTTTCAGTCAACAAGGATCATCAGCTAACCAAAGTCAAAGAGACAAGTCATCAACAAACTTCCACCAAATCAACACCAAAAATATGAGCATATCTACAAGATTCCTATATTTTTTTAATTTGATATTTAATTATTTTAGATACCCCTCCAAAATATCATGATCATTTATGACAAGATATGATGTAAATAATTGTATAAATACTTCTCCTTTCGAAGTATTGAGGGTTGATTTTTGCATCCTAAAAAGCTACTGTGTATTTTTCAAGAGGATCGACCAGTAATAAAGAATACTTTTCACAGGATTCTCATGTCAGACTGTTGGTGATGTGAAACTCTCTGTGTTTATGTTTTCCATTCTCTGTCATCATTTTGTGTTTTCAATCTTAATTATTCAAAGAAAGTTAAAGAACATAATTTATCTCAACATACTATGTTTCTTGTTTTTTAATGATTTTTATGTTTTCATTTGAAATTAAGTAAAAGAATTCTTGACTTCTCTTTTGTTTGGTGTATTTCCCTCTCCTTTCTTCCATTCACTTCATATTATTTTACCATATCCAAACAATCTTACTATCTTTCCCTGTGAAGGAGCTTTATAAAGTCTGAAATTGATCCCTACTCTAAATTACAGACCCCATAGCCTAATGGAAAATTAAGCATTCGATCAGCCAGATATTTCAAACAAACAAACATACACTGAACTTTCATAACTAGCCTAATATCCTAAACTAAACAAATCTGAATCTTACAGAGAGATCCCTCTCTGAAGCTGGTAGGGCTAGATCCCAGCTTCCAAAGTGGTTTTGTACTTACCTCTATCTTTTCTTCTACAACCTATGGAAATTACAGAGTGCTAACAGGGAGGAGGGGATGGTGATTCCAAAAATCACCCCTCTCCCCACCTATCCCACCCCTACTTCTCTCATATCCCTCGCCCTCCCCTTGTCATGTGTCGCTTAAAGGAGAGGCGAGGGGAGAGGGAACCCCATCCCACCCCTCTTATTCCACATAATGAGTTGCTCCTTTAAGTGGCATGGGGGGGAAGGGAACTCCCTACCCTCCCCTCCCATTCCACATAATGATTTTCTCCTTTAAATGACATTGGGAGTGAAACCCCCCACGCCCCCACCCCACTATTCAACATAATGAGCAAGGGGAATCTGGGATGGGAGGGGCGCACAATGAGGTGAGGGGAAATGGGGTGGAGGGAGTAAGGAGGGGGTATGGAATGGGAGCAGCAAAGGTGGAATAAGTATGATATGTTAGGTACCAAATCTATTATATTAAGAAGAAAACAGAAATACTATAGAAAATACCAACGAAACAACAAAATGTAGAGAACCACAACACCAAAATTGATACCTTTATTGATAAAAAACAATTTTCACTTGCCTCTTCGAGGAGGAAACCTCCAGCAGAGCATCTCTCTATTACAATAATTCTCAAGACAAATCTTTCTCATGCCTTCTACTCCTATTTATACTAAATATATCTTCAAAAGAACAATCTAGAGGAAGATCTTTCTGGAAGCAAAAGCTTTTATTAAGTCTTCTTACATTTGACATGTTCACATTATTAACTAGGCCTTATTTATTAATATCGACCTTTATTACATGGAAAAAATAGTATTCTACCTACGTGAAGGGTTAGGGAGGTTAGGTTCTTAACTTGCCATCCCCCTTTGAAAACGAGCCTTGTCCTCAAGGCTTGAGATGAGGAAATTATTGCAGAATAGTAGTCAACTCCTAGGTGGCATCTTCTGGTGGAGTATCCTTCCATTGAACTAAAACTTCCTTGATGGTGCACTAACAGAGACAACGCCCACACTGGTCCAATACTGCTTGTGGTTGCAACCAAATGGAACCTTCCTCATCCAACTCTGGTAGACTGGTCTAGGTCTGGCACTTAGTGCCAATCACTTTCTTCAGGCATGAGACTTGAAAAACAAGATGTATCTTAGAGTGATTGGGTAAGGATAACTAGTAGGACATTGGCCCTTCTCATTTGAGAATAATATAAGGACCATAAAATTTGGGGGTGAGTTTCTGACAGTGTTGGGATTTGAATGAAGCTTGCTTGTACAGCTGCAAATGGAGAAACACCTGGTCCCCTTAAACAAATTGACGTTTAGAACCACCCTAATCTACATGTTGATTCATATGATTCTGAGTCATGACCAAATTTTATTTGAGAGTACGGAGAATGGTCATGCGGACTGTCAAATTGTGGTCAACCTCCTAAACCTTGGAGACACCTCGCGTGTATGGGATAACTAATGGTGGCCTTTCTCCATAGACTGCTTCAGAGGGATTCATGTGAGTGGCAGTACAATAAGAGGTGTTGTACCACCATACATCTAGGGGTAACCATTGAACCCACTTATTTTTTCTGTCTCACACAAAACACCTCAAATATTGATTTTAGGTTTATATGGTGAGAGTTGTTAATAGAATCGCTCGGAAAGTCCATAGTCGTCATTTTGGTTGTCAATGTTTCAAATATCTAGCTAGATCCATGTAACACCCTGTTTCCCCTAGTTTGTAAAAAAATAACTATACTGGCCAAGAACTGTGGAAAACTCAAGAATGTGAATATGTGATGTGAATGGACCTTGTGAAAAAGGTCAATGAATGTAAATAAGATTATATATATATATATATATATATATATATATATATATATATATATATATATTGCAGGACTGTTGAGGGGCAGGGGGGGATATGCTGAAAAAGAGACCATGATGGCTGAAGAAAGGTGGTGGAAGGCACCTGGAAAGGTGGCTTTAACTTCCACCGAAACCAATATTGTATTTGGACTTCACTGGCCCGGAGAACCAAGAGCGGCTCGCTGGCCCGAAATAATTTACTCGCAGCTGGTAGGTAGATGGCTCCTCAGGAATTAATGAGGGATGGGGGAAGTGAACCGCCCATCTGTAGGAGCCTTGGGCTTGACCACCGCGAGGGAAATCGCACCACACGCAACCTCGCAAGGGGAAAATGTGTGAGGAAGGAGTGAAAGGGGGTAGACGCGAGGGAGGGAGGAAGAACTCTGGAGATATGCAGAGTGAGTGATAGTGGAGAAGGGGGAGAGTAACCCTCATTCTCGATCATTGGAAAACCGAGACACAGTCTTGCAGCAGCGTGGTCTCAGCTCGGGGGTGGCTAGTGGTAAATCCGTTGGGAGTCGCTGAGCCTACGGTTGGGTGGAAACGGGCACCCCTCTCAGCAGTTGCACTCATTTCTGGTGTTGTTTCTAATAAGTGTTTTACATCTTGCACCTTGAAAATTCATATGCTGACATATATGCTCATAGTCTGTGCAGTTTTATAAATGGTCTGAGTATAAGACTACCTGTGTAGTGTTTTGATTCTGAAATGGTGGTTGCATGCTTATAATGGAAGGGCCACGTATGGCTTATGTCTATAAATAGATTTATATGTATATACACACATTGAATCAATTCGTAATTTAAGTCATTTCTCTGGAAACCTATACCCTTATCCATCTTGGGTGATACCCTGGATAAATCTCCCCATAGAGACACCCTTTTTGAGAAGCTCAAAAGAGGTAGCACTTTGTGTGCAAAGACTCTGCAGAGGCACAGAAGTCGGAAAATCCCTTGAGGATTCGAAGAATAATTATTGATCAACGGATGAAATCCTGTCGGGAGATCTGCGGTCATTCACGACCGTTAGATCGAAGGAATAAACAAAGGCGTTAAATGCCTTAACCCTTTTTCCTTTATCTTTGCGAGTAGCGAAGAAATTGGGATCGTAGATCCCCAAGGTCCGTGAAAGAATATGGACTGTGAATTCGTGTCCAGGTAGCTTAGGAACGACGCAATGGAGAGACAGGTCTGAGCCGTCAGATCTTGGTCTAAATAGTCGACAACCATTGGATCTGTCGAAAATTACACGATGTTTAAACCTCACGCGAAGAGTCACAGAGCGAGAGTTTTGAGAAGGAGATTGTATCGGGATATCGGGGTTCGAGAGCTCAGGGATCTGGAGGACGAGAGTCTGAGTACTCGACCTCAGAAATCGCGATAAGGAAAAATAGATCTGAGCCGCCCGTCTGCAGAAGGACACGTGTCGCAAGATCCTCCCTATCGGGGATTCAGACATTGGGAGTCAGAAGAGGAAGTCTCTTGACCTCGCAAATGGCGAAGTCGCGAGAGGATCCTGGACCGTAGATCCCAAGGACCCATCGGAGCCCTATAAGTCGTTGATCTAATCCTTTACTTAGGCAGAAGAGTGAACTCGACTACATCCCAAAAGTCCTGAAGACATCGGGACCGTCCATGTTGGAGGACAAGTGGCGAAGATATGTCCATTTCTCATATCGAGGATTCGTAAGTTTGAAGGTGGAAGACCCGACTCTTGGAGTCATGAAGTCCCGAGTTGCGAGATCGCGATGTGATCTAGGTCGTTAATCAAAGAGGACAGGTGGCGGAGATCTGTCCATTTTGCATACCAGGGATTCGTAAGTTTGAAGGTGGAAGACCCGACTCTTGGAGTCACAAAGTCCCAAGTCACGAGATTGCAATATGATCCGGCCCGTTGGTTAAAGAGGAAGGACAGCCATGGGATCCGGTGTCTCGATACATCGCATATCGGGGGTTCATGAGTTCGGAGGTTGAAAGGAGTCGTTTACGACTTCCCGAGTAGCGAAGTGTCGAGAGCCGAGCACGAGAGAACACGTGGCAGAATTTCCTAGTGGGGCCGAATGATTGACGGGTGAACACGAGTCGCCTAGAGAAGGGAGTCAATGTTTCGTTGAATTCTCGCATCTCGGGGATTCGCGGGATAAGAGCCTGAGAGATTAACCCTTGGACTTGCGAAGTCCCGAGTAGCGAGAACGCGAGAAGGATAATAAATGTCGCTTCTCGGGCATTCATGAAGGAGATGTGCCAAGATTTGACGCTACGACTCGTGAAGTGGTGAGTTGCGAGAAGTGTCAAAGAGAAGTCCCAAAGGAATATGGATCGTCCATCAAGGGAGACGCGTGGTGAGAGGTCAGAGCTCGGGGAAAGTTCTGAAATCCTGTGGACCGTTGGATCCACACTATCAAGAACTGTTGATATCCTACACGGATACCCATACCGGAGTTCAGAGATTTGCATGACATGAATTTTTGGGATCGTTGCATCTTGAACCCCCGGGCACCGAAATCCTGAGAGGATCCAAACCATCGGATCAGGGGAGGCTTGCAGCCATTGATCTCCTTTGGAGGGAAACTTGGGAGACTTCATGGATTTCGGGGATTTGAATGGGAAAGGAAGAAGTCATGCATCACGATTTCCCAAATCGTGAAGGGCCGGTAAGGTCCTTGCCGATTTAAGCATGGGGTCACAGAATGTGGTCACGAGGACAAGACCCAAACAGGAATCTTGTACTCGCTAGCCCTTTCGGGTTCGGCGCTTCGCTGTGTCGGGGTTTGCAGAGTCGAAAGACTCGACACTCTGGTAGTGTTGAGCCGTGAAGAGCGAAAGGATACATATTTGTTTGGCCTGTGGTCCTAACCCACAATCACAGGGAGGTGAATAGGGAAGAACTAGCCTGCGCTAGGCCCCCGTAGGACTTCGGGGATTCTGTCCCTTGAGGAAAAGCAAAAAATTTATTATGCCATAGTGGGTGTGTGACAAATTGGTATCAGAGCATGGTTACAACACTTGGCCTTCTTGGGCTCATGAACGAGTTGTGCAGAAGCTCTGTTCAAAACACTCTTAAAAAAAAGAGAGAGAGTAAACCCCCCTATCTTAACCTTCCTAATCAAAAGACGAAGTTAATAATGAAAAACCCCTATTGTGTGTGTGTACATGTGAAAATATGAATTATGTACTAGTTATAAATAAATATAAATATTGACTAACAACCAGCATTTTTCCTTTTGCACACAAGCGGAAGATCAACCACGGGAAATTATCAACGCATAGTATGGTGACTCACCAAGAAGTGGGAGAAGGCTCCCACAATAGAGACAAAGAGTCTGACGAAAGAAGGGCAGTAGGGACCCCTCCAGATCTAGCCGAGACTGTGAGGAGTCTCATGGTCGAATTACAAAGGTGCAAGGTTGACAATGAAAGGATGATGAAAGAACAAGAAAAGCAAACAGAAATTAATGCAGTTTTACTGCAGAGTTTATCCGATCTACAAAGACAAATGCAGCATGAACCTGAAACTCAGAAACATGGTCATATCAGTGGCCACACTGAGAGGAGCACCTCGAAAAAGGTCCACCCGAGAGGTAAAGGACCAGCGCCGAGTGATTCCTCTGAGAAGGAAGTTGGTGATTCAGAAGGCTCTTCTAGCAGCAGGGCCAGTTCCTATTCCCGAAAGAAACAGAAGAAGCAAAAGCCTTCCAAAGGTCAAAAATTCGAAGAATTCTGAAAGGCCAAACCACCCTCCTTCGACGGTGAAATAAAGAAGGGAGAGGAAGCAGAGGCCTGGCTACTTGGATTAAAGAAGTATTTCAAAGTCCATGACTTTTCAGAAAATATGAAGGCCTGAGTGGCCACCTTCAACTTGAATGGAAAGGCTTCCATTTGGTGGGAAGACCTTAAGAATATGAAAGGGGTTCGCGAAGAGGACCTGTCTTGGGAACGGTTTGAGAAATACTTCCGGAAGAAGTATTTGTTGGAAAAATATTTCGATGAGAAGACAAAAGAGTTTTATGAACTCAAACTGGGGCAACTCACTATAGAGGAATATGTCAACAAATTCCTCGACTTGCTGAGATATGTGCCTTATATAAAAGCAGAAAAGGAAAAGGTACAGCACTTCATCAGTGGGCTATTTGAGGACTACTGGAACAAAATTGAATTTGATGAGCCAAAGACTCTAGAAGACACTATCCGAAAGGAAACCTATTGTCATGAACAGTTTGGACATCGATCAGAACCTCGCAAAGGATGGAAATAGAAGAATAGTTCAAGATTTCAAAAAAGGGGAATTAAATCCCCGGGGTTTAAGAACTACAAGAAAAACCAAGAATGAAATTTCCAGCCTGGAGTATGCACCAGCAGAATTTCCCCTCCTTGAGCGGAAATAAAACTCCTGGACCTATACCAGTAAAGACTGATAACCCAAAGAAAGAACCTTTGAAATGTTGGGGTTGTGGAGAAGAACATCTCCTGAGAGACTGTCCACACAGACAACAGAATAGTCGGAGGATTTATAATGTCCAAGAATCTACTACAGTCAATGATGTGGCCAAGAGTGTGTCACAGATTTATGCAGCCTTGGATAATAACCAAGCTGACCATCAAGCTTCAGTGGTGGAGATAGAAGGTATGATCTCCAACCATCTAGTGTCTATTTTGATTGACCCTGGTTCAAACTTGAGTTATATAGCCCCTAAAGCTGTTGAGAAGTATAAACTACAGCCACAAAAAGAAACCAAACCATGGTTGGTACAGTTAGCCACTGGCACCAAAAGAAGGGTAGCAGAGGTCATACCAGCCTGCCAATTGATGTTGGGTGAATTTCCCACCCAAGCAACCCTTAACATATTACCCCTCGGATCGTACGATCTGTTGATTGGTATGGACTAGCTAACCGCTCATAAAGCCAGATTGGACTGTTACCATAAAACCTTAGAATGTGTGAGCAAAGAAGGAAAAAGGATGACCCTTCAAGGGATCTGAAAACCTGTCTCAGTGAGACAAATATCAACTCTGCAAATGAGAAAGTATTACCGAAAGGGATGTCCCCTATATGCAATACAGGTGTCAGAAACCATAGAACGTGACAAACCCAGCCTTGAAGATCATCCTACCCTGAGAGAATATAGAGATGTGTTTCCGGAAGAGGTATTGGGTCTACCTCCGAGAAGAGACATAGACTTCTCGATAGAACTTGCACCGGGAGCAATGTCGGTGTCTAGGACACCCTACCGGATGAACACACCCGAGTTAGTTGAACTCAAATTGCAATTAAAAGAAATGATGGATAAGGGTTATATTCGACCCAGCGTGTCTCCATGGGGAGTGCCAGTCCTATTTGTGAAAAAGAAGGACGACACCCTTAGACTGTGTATAGATTATAGACAACTCAATAAGGTAACCATAAAGAACAAGTACCCCTTTCCCAGGATCGATGATCTGTTCGATCAATTGGGAGGCACGTCTATTTTCTCCAAGATCGACTTGAGATTGGGATACCATCAAGTCCGAATCAAGGGTGAAGACATCCATAAAACTGCCTTCTGGACGAGGTATGGTCACTATGAGTTCATGGTAGTGCCATTTGGGCTGACCAATGCCCCTACCACTTTTATGTGCTTGATGAATAATGTACTCATTAAATTTCTAGATAAATTTGTGCTAGTCTTTATTGATGATATATTAATTTACTCTAAGAATAGAGAAGAGCATGAAGAACATCTTAAGCTTGTGCTGCAAGTACTCAGAGAGCATCAGCTCTATGCTAAATTCAGCAAATGTGACTTCTTCCAAAAGCAAATACATTACTTGGGTCATGTTCTGTCTGAAGAAGGGGTAGCAGTGGACCCTGACAAAATCAGGTCTGTCATGGAATGGCCTACCCCAAAGGATGTTTTGAATATTAGATCCTTTATGGGATTAGCAGGATATTACAGGAGATTTATAGAAGGATTCTCCAAGATTGGTTGTCCAATCACTACCCTCTAGAAGAAGGGAACAAAATTCCTATGGACGCGTAAATGTGAAGAAAGATTTCAAACCTTGAAACGTCTACTGACCCATGCACCCGTGCTGAAGATCGTCGATCCAGAAGCTGATTTCCTCGTGTGCACAGATGCTTGTAAGGAAGGACTCAGAGGAGTCCTTATGCAAGAAGGAAGTGTGATCTTCTATGAATCCCGAAAATTGAACGAGCATGAAGTCAACTATGTGACCCATGATCTAGAACTGGCTGCCATAGTGCATGCCTTGAAAATGTGGAGGCATTACCTCCTGGGAAGAAAATTTGTACTTATGACAGATCACTGTGGATTGCAATACCTGTTTGATCAACCAAAGATCAATGCTAGACAAGCTAGGTGGATGGCCCTCCTTAGCGAGTTTGATTTCGAGATCAAACACATTAAAGGTAAGGAAAATAGGGTGGTCGATGCCCTTAGCAGAAGTATGAACACAATTCACCTAGCAGCGGTGAGCACCTGCGAGACAGATGTCAAAGAAAGAGTCAGAAATGTACAAAGGACAGATCCATTTGTTCAGACTGTGACCATGTACCTACAGCAAGAACCCACCAGAGTAAAATATGAAGGCTATCAGATGACCGAAGGAGGTTTGCTCACTTACAGAAACAGACTTTATATTTCAGCGTGTGATGACTTGAAGAGGTTCATTATGAATGAACTACATAAAAGACCCTATACTGGTCATCCAGGATACCAAAAAATGGTCACTGCCACCAGGAAACAATTTTATTGGCCTGGATTGAAGAAAGACATAGCCGAGTACTTGGCCAAATGCATAGAATGCCAGCAGGTTAAAGCAAAACACCGACATCCAGCAGGGTTATTGCAACCTTTACCAATCCCAGAATGGAAATGGGAAACCATCTCCATGGATTTCATCACGGGACTACCAACTTCGACCAAATAGAACGATGCCATTATGGTAGTGGTGGATAAATTGAGCAAGTTTGCTCATTTCATCCCTGTCAAATCAACTTGAAAAGCAATAGATATCGCCCAGGTAATCATGAAAGAGATATTCAGACTGCATGGTATGCTGAAAGAGATCGTGTCTGACAGAGACACAAAATTTACTTCTAACTTTTGGAAATCACTGATGACTGGTTTAGAGACCAAATTGTTGTTTAGCACCGCCTACCACCCTCAAACTGACGGAAAGACAGAAAGAGTGAATCAAATATTAGAATACATGTTAAGGATGTGTGTAATGCATCAACCCAAGAAATGGGAAGACTACCTACCACTGGTAGAATTCGCCTACAACAACAGCTACCAAGCATCCATAAAGATGAGTCCCTTCGAGGTCCTCTATGGTAGGTCGTGTAATACTCCAGTCAGCTGGAGTAATCCTGTAAACAGGATATCTTTTGGACCCGACATGTTAAAAGAAATGGAACAGCAAGTGACTCAGATAAAACAAAATCTGAAGGTCACTCAAAACCGACAGAAAAGTTATGCCAACCAAAAGAGAACTCTAAGAGAGTTCAAAACGGGAGATCATGTATATCTCAGAGTTAGACCCGGGAAGAGTTCCCTGAAAATGGGAGCTTGTGCCAAGTTGGTACCTCGGTATTGTGGACCCTTTGAGGTTCTAGATAGAGTGGGACCTGTAGCCTATCGGCTAGCACTTCCTCCCATAGTAAAAGCACATAATGTTTTCCATGTTTCATTATTGAAGAAATATGTACATGATGCTAATCATATAATTGACTGGTCTGTGATCCAAGTGGAACCGGAGGGATAATTTCTACTAGAACCCCAATGCATACTGGACAGAAAGGAAACCCCGCTCAGGAACTGAACCATTGCACAGGTCAAGGTGTAGTGGAAACATTTTGGCCCAGATGAGGCTATATGGGAAATGGAGGATGCCATGAAACAGGCATATCCGATTTTGTTTACATATGTACATGCAGGTCATGTTGGTAGATAAAACATCGAGCACGATGTTCCTTTAAGGGGGAGGGAATTGTAACACCCTGTTTCCCCCAGTTTGTAAAAAAATAACTATACTGGCCAAGAACTGTGGCAAACTCAAGAATGTGAATATGTGATGTGAATGGACCTTGTGAAAAAGGTCGATGAATGTAAATAAGATTATATA
>ML778133.1:502470-538627 GCA_009831015.1 Picea engelmannii
GGGGGGATATGCTGAAAAAGAGACCACGATGGCTGAAGAAAGGTGGTGGAAGGCACCTGCAAAGGTGGCGTTAACTTCCACCAAAAACAATACCGTATTTGGACTTCACTGGCCCGGAGAACCAAGAGTGGCTCGCTGGCCCGAAATAATTTACTCGCAGGCTGGTAGGTAGATGGCTCCTTAGGAATTAATGAGGGATGGGGGAAGTGAACCGCCCATCCGTAGGAGCCTTAGACCTGACCACCGCAAGGGAAATCGTGCCACAAGCAACCTTGCAAGGGGAAAATGCGTGAGGAAGGAGCGAAAGGGGGCAGACGCGAGGGAGGGAGGAAGAACTCTGGAGATATGCAAAGTGAGTGATAGTGGAGAAGGGGGAGAGTAACCCTCATTCTCGGTCACTGACAAACCGAGACACAGTATCGCAGCATCGTGGTCTCAGCTCGGGGGTGGCTAGTGGTAAATCCGTTGGGAGTCACTGAGCCTACGGTTGGGTGGAAACGGGCACCCCTCTCAGCAATTGCACTCATTTCTGGTGTTGTTTCTGATAAGTGTTTTACATCTTGCACCTTGAAAATTCATATGCTGACATATATGCTCATAGTCTATGCAGTTTTATAAATGGTCTGAATATAAGACTGCCTGTGTAGTGTTTTGATTCTGAAATGGTGGTTGCATGCTTATAATGGAAGGGCCACGTATGGCTTATGTCTATAAATAGATTTATATGTATATACGCACACTGAATGAATTCAGAATTTAAGCCGTTTCTCGGGAAACCTATACCCTTATCCATCTCGGGTGATACCCTGGATAAATCTCCCCATAGAGACATGATTTTTGAGAAGCTCAGAAGAGATAGCACTTTGTGTGCAAAGACTTTGCAGAGGTGCAGAAGTTGTTGAATCCCTTGAGGATTCGAAGAATAAGTATTGATCAACGGATGAAATCCTGTCGGGAGATCTGCGGTCATTCACAACCGTTAGATCGAAGGAATAAATGAGGGTGTTAAATGCCTTAACCCTTTTTCCTTTATCTTCGCGAGTAGCGAAGAAATCGGGATCGTAGATCCCCAAGGTCCGTGAAAGAATCTGGACCGTGAATTCGTGTCCAGGCATCTTAGGAACGATGCAATGGAGAGACAGTTCTGAGCCGTCAGATCTTGGTCTAAACAGCCGACAGTTGTTGGATCTGTCGAGAATTACACGAGGTTTAAACCTCACACGAAGAGTAGCAGAGCGAGAGTTCCGAGAAGGAGATTGTATCGGGATATTGACGTTCGGGAGCTCGAGGATCCGGAGGATGAGAGTCCGAGTACTCGAACTCAGAAATTGCGACAAGGAGAAATAGATCTGAACCATCCGTCTGCAGAAGGACATGTGTCGCGAGATCCTCCCTATCGGGGATTCGGACATCGGGAGTCAGAAGAGGAAGTCTCTTGACCTCGCGAATGGCGAAGTTGCGAGAGGATCCTGGACCGTAGATCCCAGGGACCCATCAGAGCCCTATAAGCCGTTGATCTAATCCTTTCCTTAAGCAGAAGAGTGAACTCGACTACGTCCCAAAAGTCTCGAATACATCGGGACCGTCCATGTTGGAGGACAGGTGGCGGAGATATGTCCATTTCACATATCGGGGATTCGTAAGTTTGAAGGTGGAAGACCCGACTCTTTGAGTCACGAAGTCCTGAGTCGCGATATCGCGATGTGATCTGGGTCGTTAATCAAAGAGGACAGGTGGCGGAGATCTGTCCATTTCGCATATCGGGGATTCGTAAGTTTGAAGGTGGAAGACCCAACTCTTGGAGTCACGAAGTCCCGAGTCGCGAGATTGCGATATGATCCAGGCCATTGATTAAAGAGGAAGGACAGCCGTGGGATCTGGCGTCTCGATACATCGCGTATCGGGGGTTCGTGAGTTCAGAGGTTGAAAGGAGTCATTTACGACTTCCCGAGTAGCGAAGTGCCGAGAGCTGAGCACGAGAGAACACGTGGTAGAATTTTCTGGTGGGGCCGCGTGATTGATGGGTGGACACGAGTCGCCTGGAGAAGGGATTCAATGTTCCGTTTACTTCTCGCGTCTCATGGATTCGCGGGATAATAGCTTGAGAGCTCAACCCTTGGACTTGCGAAGTCCCAAGTAGCGAGAACGCGAGAAGGATAATAAATGTCGCTTCTCGGGGGTTCGTGAAGGAGAGGTGCCAAGATTCGACGCTACAACTTGCGAAGTGGCGAGTTGTGAGAAGTGTCAAAGAGAAGTCCCGAAGGAATCTGGACCATCCATCAAGGGAGACGCGTGGTGAGCGGTCAGAGCTTAGGGAAAGTTCTGAAATCCCGTGGACCGTTGGATCCACACTATCAAGGACTATTGATCTCCTACATGGATACCCATACCGGAGTTCGGAGATTTGCATGACATGAATTTTTGGGATCGTTGCATCTCAAACCCCCGGGCACCGAAATCCCAAGAGGATCCAAACCGTCGGATTAGGGGAGGCTTGCAGCCGTTGATCTCCTTTGGAGGGAAACTTGGGAGACTTCGTGGATTTCAGGGATTTGAATGGGAAAGGAAGAAGTCATGCATCGCGATTTCTCGAATCGTGAAGGGCTGGTAAGGTCCTTGCCGATTTAAGCACGGGGTCACAGAATGTGGTCACAAGAACAAGACCCAAACAGAAATCTTGTACTCGCTAGCGCTTTCAGGTTCGGCGCTTCGTTGTGTCGGGGTTTGCAGAGTCGAAAGACTCGACACTCTGGTAGTGTTGAGCCACGAAGAGCGAAAGGATGCCATATTTGTTTGGCCTGTGGTCCTAACCCATGATCACAGGGAGGTGAATAGGGAAGAACTAGCCTGCGCTAGGCCCCCGTAGAACTTCGAGAATTCTGTCCCTTGAGGAAAAGAAAAAAATTTATTATGCCGTAGTGGGTGTGTGACAATCCATTGTTAGGACAAATAGTCGAGTAAGTGAATAGGGAGACCAAGCATATAAATATGAAAAATAAGAGACCAGGAACCCTAGGGAAGAATAATTACAAAGGTCAGCTTGAAAACCCAACCTTAAAAAGATTACTAAAGTATTGATAAATTTTAATGATAAATTAATTAACCTTAAAATTTTAATAAGTGATGATGGTAGTAATAGCTTGACCTTAAAAAGATAATTAAAGGGTGGATAACTTTTAATGATGAAATAGTTAACCTTAGAATTTTAATAAGTGATAATAATATTAATAGGTTATAATAATGTTTACCTTAAGTAACGATAATTATAATAATATGGATAACCAATAATAATAATATGATAATAGTAGTAATAAGAACTAATAATGTAGTAAGTTAAGGTATAAATTAGGGTAATAAATACCATATAGTTGTTAACCCTAAAATGTGACCAAAAGTATCAATAAGTATTAATGATACTTTGCCCAAAATTAATATGTAATGATAATATAATAATAAGGAATAATATGTAATAATGATAATATTAGTAAGACTACTAAAGGAATTAGTATAGTAAGTTAAGTTTAAGGTATAATAAAGAACAGAAAGGGAGCCACATTCCAGAAACAATCAACTTGACAAGAAACCCTACCTCCCTTACATCAAAGGAGTTACTGATAAGATTTTCAAAATCTTGAGAAAGAAAGAAATTATGACCTCCTTCAAACCTTTGGAAACCATAAGACAAAAGATGAGATCAGTGAAAGACATCGCAGACCATCGACAATATAAAGGAGTCTATAAGGTGATTTTCTCATGTGGCAAATGTTACATTGGGGAAACATGGCGACCTTTTCAAGTAAGGATCAAAGAGCATGGAGTTGATATCAAGAATATCCACACACGTACCTCAGCCCTAGCAGAGCGTTCCAATGCAACCAAGCATCATGTCTACCTTGAAGATACTAAAAAATTGGACAAAGATTATCACTACTTGAAGCATAGAATCAGGGAAGCCATCAAAATCATTAATCATCCTAACAACCTTAATAGGGATGGAGGTCTGGAAATTAGTGAGAACTGGCTTCCATTAATCAAAAATAGAGTGAACATGGAGAATAAGGTAGGTAAGTCTCTTCCTTTCAGTTAGGTTTTTGTTTTTTTCTTTTGTTTTCCCTCCTTCCCTTCTTCTTTGTCCTCTTTCTTCTTCCTTCTTTTCTTTCTCCTCCATATTGCCTTTCTTTGCTTTGATTTTTAGGTTTTCTTTCTATTTTTATTTGTGGTCCCCTCTCACTTCTTAATCCTCCTTCTTGGTCTTTGGTCCTTCTTGTGTTCCCTCTCCCTCTTGTGGTTCTTCCCCTTGAGTTATTTTTTAGTTTATTTGGTTATCTCAGATTCTTTGTCTTAGAATTTTTCTTTTTTGTCTAACCTAATGGCACTTTAGAGTATTATTACATTTAAAACTATAGTATAATTGTAAGATCTTATTATTACCATATTAATAGTATTATTATTTTTACTACCATTCATAAAGATTGTTACACTAACCTCAACTTAACAACTTCAACTTAACATTACCTAAACTTCTTTATTAGTCCTTATACCTAAACTTCTTTATTAGTCGTTATTACTATACATTACTATATATATTTATTATACCTTAAACTTAAGGTATTATAATAATTCCTTTAGTAGTCTTACTAATATTATCATTATTACGTATTAGTATATTTATTATATTATCATTACATATTAATTTTGGGCAAAGTATCATTAATACTTATTAGTACTTTTGGTCATATTTTAGGGTTAACAACGATATGGTATTTATCACCTTAATTTATACCTTACCTTACTATATTATTAATATTTATTACTACTATTATTATCATATTAGTATGATAATAGTATTATTGTTTATCTGTATTATTATAATTATCATTACTTATTATTATTATTATCATATTAGTATGATAATAGTATTATTGTTTATCTGTATTATTATAATTATCATTACTTATTATTATTAGGTAAACATTATTATAACCTATTAATATTATCATCACTTATTAAAATTAGTATATTTATTATATTATCATTACATATTAATTTTGGGCAAAGTATCATTAATACTTATTGGTACTTTTGGTCATATTTTAGGGTTAACAACGATATGGTATTTATCACCCTAATTTATACCTTAACTTATTTATATTATTAGTCCTTATTACTACTATTATCATATTAGTATGATAATAGTATTATTGATTATCTGTATTATTATAATTAGCATTACTTATTATTATTAGGTAAACATTATTATAACCTATTAATATTATCATCACTTATTAAAATTCTAAGTATTATTAGGTAAACATTATTATAACCTATTAATATTATCATCACTTATTAAAATTCTAAGGTTAACTATTTCATCATTAAAAGTTATCCACATTTTAATTAACTTTTTAAGGTTAAGCTATTAATACTATCATCACTTATGAAAAAAATTAGGGTTAATTAATTTATCATTAAAATTTATCAATACTTTAATAATCTTTTTAAGGTTGGGTTTTCAAGCGGACCTTTGTAATTATTCTTCCCTAGGGTTCTCGGTCTCTTCTTTTTCATATTTATATGCTTGGTCTCCCTCTTCACTTACTCGACTATTTGTTGTGACAATGGATATCCCTTTGTTGTGGGGGTTTAGGGCATGGAATAAAAGCGGTTTTTCGGCTCTAGGAAAGGATGACCTGTTGTGCCTCCTTCGCACATTTAGTTGCTTCCAACCAAGTTTGGGGGAAATCCATGAGGACCCGGGCTCGGATTTCATCCTTGAGGCCACTGATAAAGCATTCCCAGAAGAAGGAATCTGTCATACCCTCTATTCGGCAAGCTAAGTGCTCAAAGCCAATGATAAAGTCTTTCATTGTTCCATATTGTTTCAACTTGGTCAGACGACCTAAATGGTGGGTGTCTGTGTCAAAGCATTTATACAACTCAGCAACAAACTATGTCCAAGCAACATACCATTGGCATGTATTTCAACACAATTTCCATGATTGCCATCGTTCTGGATCCAAATAGAGAGAATTGTAACGAAGTTGGGTCAACTCATTAGTAATGCCATGCAGAGAAAAATAGTGTTCCATCTGAGTGACCCAGGCTGTTGGATCTGAGCCATCAAATTTGTTTAGCTTAACTCGGGGAAGACGAGGGTCACGATGTAGGGAGTTGGAATGAGAGTGTAGAGGTTGGTTGGAGTCATCACCTTCATCATGGAGGGGTGGGTCAGAGGAAGAAGGACCCTGGAATTTATTCATGAATTCTTTGAGAGTGGAATTGATTTTGTCAATTTGTCTATTGAGTTGTTCCTGGATGTAGTCCACTTTGGCATCAATGATAGAAATGTTAGAATTTAGTTTCTGATTGGTTTTGTCTTGGCGAGTGGGAGCCATTTGGGGATGAGGGTTGGGTCCATGGAAAAAAGGCAAATAAGTGATATATACCACTATTATTAGTGAAACTAGAGGAAGATAATGGAGTAAGTGGGAAATAAGGGTGTCGGGAAGGGGATGGGCAACATATTAAAAAAAAAAAAGATTAAAAATGATAGGTATCATGGTGATCAGGGAATACAATGGGATAGATCTCAAATAATGGTGCAGGTAGGAGCTAGAATTTTTTTTTACTCCTACAAAGTTATACTCCGACCTGAATAATATTAAGTGTCGAAATACCCAAATTCTTAACAGGTAAAAATGTGTAGTAATTTTGCAACTAGAATGCAAGGGAAAGGTTGTGCAACCAAAATATCCTTTATGTTCCTTGTCTGGTATGTTCCCCCTAGTTAAGGTTTTCAGGGTGCCTGTGGACAAGGGTTTTCCATGTGTTATAGCTCTTTGATATACGTGTGGGGTTGAACAGTAGTACTCGACCCAATATCTCAAGGCACCAACTAAGGAGGCTCGATCGTACCCTTAGTCATACTACCCTATTACCCAGGTACTAGAGAGTATCTTCTCGAATGTTGTTTTCAGTGGCACTATAGCAGTTAGGCGGTCGATCGGCTAATATTGGGTTGGTTTCAGGAGACCTAGGTGTTACACATTATTTTGGTCACTCTGGTGATTTCTCTACAGTTATGTGTTCAAGCTCTCATAAGGACCTTTTGCCTGAGAAAAGTGATTGTTGTCTTCTTCTACAAAACATGTTTTTAAGATGAGTTCACAGGTTGCCTATGTTGTAGGGTGCAAGAACCTTGATTCTCACAAGCAACCCTATACTTGGACTGCGAGGGGTTCGCAGTTTGCTCTATAAGTAGGGTGCGAACCTGCTTCAAAGATTAAAAGGAAGAGGAAGTTACGAAGGTTCTAGAAGAGGATCTTCTAGAAAATGAGTTGGCATTCGCATGGTTGGCATCCTATTGACTTCTCAAATTTAGTGGGATCATCCTCATCCCTTTAACCATCTCTCCTTCTCCTATATAATGAAAGGTTTCTCAAGGAAGAGGTTAAGCAAGATTGAATAGAGAATTGATGAAAGAATAGATTCAAAATTGTGTGGGGAATCCTGTTTGAATTGATGCTTGAGGCCTTCATTCGCCTATCAAGCCACATCAAATCTTCTTCATGCAAGTGTGGAGCAAGTGTGTGTGTTGTAACGAAGGACCACTGAAAGGAATCTTGCAACATCAAGGCAATCTGGTTGTATTTTTTGCTTTCATTTAATATAAATACAGTGGCATGTCCCTTTCCCATAAAATCACTCTTATTTTATTACATGACTCCTTGATCACATGTTTAGGTCTTCATTGAATATATTATTGTTGCTTTCACCTTGGTTGATTTGTGTCGTTGTAGATCTGATATCTCAAGACTACCAAAGAGAAGCAGGGACAATAGAGACATAAGGAAGTGATATCTAAAGGTATGTCATTTATTCATTTCTCAACGATAAATTCAATGATTGTAACTTAGGGGAAGTGTCATGTCCTGTCCTGTTTTGTTCTAGATCTAGGTGGATCTAGTGAGATCTGTTAATGTTCGCATATACCGATTTATACGATACACTAGGGACTCCCAATATACCTGACAGTACGTGGGAGTGATGGTCATGTACAGATTCTATCTGATGTGGTGCTACTCGAAGGGCACCAACAGGTGTTACAGAGGTTTCCAACAAGGTGAAACGTTGGTTTCTAGACAACCCCATGAAATTGTTTGTATTTCCTGTGTGTAGTATTCCCCATCACAGTTTTACTTGTTGAATGACAAATCTTTGTGCTTTAAAGACACCAACAGTACATGTCTCTACACTGGAAAAAATTTCCCACAGTTTTTGCAGAGGAAAGTGCTTTGATACCACTTGTTAGGTACCAAATCTATTATGTTAAGCAAAAAAACAAAAATACTGCAGAAAATACCAATGGAACAATAAAATGTAGAGAACCACAACACCAAAAATGATACATTTATTGATAGAAAGCAATGTTCACTTGCCTTTTCGAATGGGAAACCTTCAACAGAGAAATGTTTTATTACAATAATTCTCAAGACAAGGCTTTCTCATGTCTTCTACTCATATTTATATTAAATCTATCTTCAAAATAATTTAATCTAGAGGAAGATTTGTCTAGAAGAAGAAGTTTTTATTAAGTATTCTTACATTTGGCATGCTCACATTATTAACTGGGCCTTATTTATTTATATCGACCTTTGTTACATGAAAAATATATTATTCTACCTATGTGAGGGGTTAGGGAGGTTGGGTCCTTAACAGGATAAGTGGGGAGAGGAACGATTATGGGAAACCCCTGCCCACCCCTCCCATTCCATATAATGCGTGATGGGAATGTGGAATGGGAGGGTTGGGAAAGGGGGTGAATGAGAGCGATGTGAGTGGGATAGGTGGGGGGAGGGGGAATTCTGGGAATCACTCTACCCCCCCCCCCCCAAACCAAACTACGCCTTTTTTGTTTTTTGTAAACTTTTTTTATTTTGTTCCTTTTCCAAAAAAAAAAAAATATTTTGTTATTTCAGTTTTTTTTTTTATGAATTATTTCTACCTCAGATAGGTTTTTTTTCAAGGGAAGAGTCCAAGGATGGGTTTTTTGTTTTTGTTTTTTCAATTTTCTTTTTTTTTTTTAATATTTTAAAGTATGTTTTTTAGTATTTTTTTTTTTCTAAAACCCATGTATGTTTCCCCTACACTATAAGCAAAAGTTTCCCAAGGTGTGGTGACAGTCATTTTCTACTAATCTTGTTGATGGATGTGAATCCAATTGTACCCTGAGAATTCATCCATGAAGGATAAAACTTCATGGCCAGCGCACTCATCATTCACTTGGTAAATGAAGGGAGTAGTTTAATTATCCATGGGGCGGGCTTGATTAAGATCATGAAAGTCGACATATACCCTAATGGACCCCAATTTCTTGTTGATGGGGACAAGATTAGAGACCCAAGATGTGTAAGCGATGGGGTACATGAATTTTGTCGAGCATAACTTGTCAATTTCTACTTTAATGGTTCTGGATTTTTGGGGGTTATTAAGCCAATGTTTCTATCGAATGAGTGATGCATCATAGCATGTGTCAATATGGTGTTAAAAAAATATTAAAGTCCATGATGCTCAATATTTTTGCATAGGACCATGTGAATACATAACAAAGATATTGGAACAATGATTTGTAAGAAGCAACCTCTCATGGGGTACAAGTTGCACCAAGAATAATGTTTTCGATGATGTCAAGTGATGGTGACGCACGCTCCCTCACAACCCGCAGGTTGGAAGGTCCACGTCAGCACAGGATCTTTCCTTTCACCGGCCCGAAGAACTCTTAACAACTCTTCTATTTCCCTATCGGGAAATCTGCACCCACAGCAATCCTCGTGGGATCCCCCTCCTTACAAATCAGGAGATCGGACTTCGCGACTTTGCAAGGTCGATGGTCGAGCGATGGACTCTTGAATCCCTGAACCCCGAAAACCAGTCAACGCTGACTTTTCCTCTCTCCTATCAGGATTTCTCCTATCACGATTTCGGCACTCACGATGTCGAACAACTTGTCTTACCGACTCCCGAATCCTGATACGCTGAAACTCCGATGCGCTTGCGAGTTGACTTTTCAACGGTCATTTCGCCCCATCGGCATTTTGATCTTTCCAATGCCAAAATGCATGGACTTCTTGTCCACGGGATCCTCAATATCCCGATTCTCCGTTATGTTGACAGATGGCCCCACAAATGGCACTTCCCTCCTTCCGGGGTTTCGGACTTCTTGTCCTCGGAATCCCCGATATGCCGATGGACTCTCCAGATCTTGCCACGTGTCCCCAATAGATGGACAACCCTGATCGCTTCTCATGATTTCGAGACTTTCACTACCAATTTCCTGACTCTTCGACTTCGAGAACTCTGATATCCCGAGGTGTCAATCCTTTCGGGACTTTTTGTCTCTACTCTTCTCCACGCTAAGAGTTAAACCACGCACAACTCCCTATCGATCCAATGGCTATCGGGTATTTGGGTCAAGGTCCAATGATACAGATCCGTCCTCCTTGTGCACTCCCCTGCTGCTCCCTAGACATGAAAGCCAACGGTCCAGATCCCTTTTCTCCAGCTGATCCGAGGGTTGTTGTTACTTCCTCCTGAGCTTGCACCCTTTCTTCCAAGACTTGGAAGAATTTCCAGTTCTCAAAGGCTTCAACCTTTGTTATGTTTCCTCTGCGAGCTCCACAATTCTGAGTCCTCACCTGCGCTCTTCAACGACGCTATTCCTCCTGAGCTTGTTCCTTTCGAATCCTTGAAGAATTCTTCAACTCATACGCCTCTGTAGAGTATTCACATGCACTCGAAGGTGCTATCCACCCTAATCTTTCCTGTAGCTTCGACCTCCAAGGAAACTCAGTGCTTCTCTTCTTTTCCCTTTCTCCCTTAGATGGAGAATTTGGATGCCCTTCCGGCTATCCTTCACTCGAGCAACCTATTGCTGAGCCTGCAGGGTGTTCAGCAACCCTGTGAAGATCCCTCAGTGGATTCTTCTTCAAATTTTAGAACTTCAAAGAGTCCCTTTCCTCCTGTGCCTTTCTGCACACCTACTCAATACCTATCTGGTAGAGTGTCTTCTCCCAAAACTTCTAACAGTTCTTCCCTTCTCTCGAGCACTCTATGCGCCTACTCAATACCTAGACTTGGCAGAGCTTCTCATAATCCTTGTTTATTCTAGTTTTTTTTCTTGAACTCACGGTAGAGTTCCTCCTCTATGCACTCCTCGCACTGACTCGATGCCCTCTTGGAAGAGCTTCACAGAACTCCTCATAGATTATGTCTGCGACTGTGTTTTCTCCCACAGCCTCGCCTCCAAGGTGTTCAGCAACCTTGAGGTTTCCCCTGAGTAGTTGACTTCGGTTCTTGTGCCGTAGCGCATCTTTGTCTGAACCCGCAGTGTTCAGAAGTGCTTCAGTGCACTAGTATTCAGAGACCGCAGTACTCTGTCACACCCTCCTAGCATGAAACCTCAAATACCTTCACCTGAAATCAGACATACTCCTGTAAATGCAAACCTACAGCAAACATCTACAGTATGCATTCATATCATATGAAGAACACTCACAGACATTCATTTAACACATAATCATGCAGGAAAAACTGCTCTTTGTATTAAATATGGAAAACGCCTGTATTTACAAGGTGTTCTTGAGCACGGCCTGTGACAAGGTCTCGGCTCCTTCTCTTCTGCTCTCTACTCGCAGACTCTTCTGCCTTCTCAACTAACTACTCAAGAGATACAATTGATCTTTTTACATGAGGAGGCTCTTCGAGATCTTCCCTCCAAATCTACCTACCCTATTCAATTACATTGAATGGGCTATCTAGTCCGCTATATGGATCTAGATCTCAGCCTTACAAACATTAAAGGCCTACCTTATCTACATCCTACGCAAAGGCACATCTTCACAGCTCAACAGCTTAAACATTTAATTACATTCAATTTTTAAATCAAAATGAGGACGACGTCTCTCTTCAGCTTTGAATGTGTCCGCCTCAACGTGGCTGGTTGGTTGGTTGGCTGACGTGGAGAGATGCTCCTGCATCATCGAGTGTGGTGGAAATGTTGATAGCAATGGTTTTGGAAATGTTTTCCATGTTCCCTTTTTCAAATGCATCTAGCACAATAATACAATATTTGAACCAATCTACTTGTTTATAGGGAATGCAATCTTTAGTCTCAATGGTGTATTAATCTAATATTATCATAATGCTTCTTTGGAGAAATATGAAAAATGGTGCAAGTCATCCCAAGGAATATCAAGGGAAATCATGGCCTCTAAGATGTCTTCATCAGAGTGAAAAATGTGTGTTATAGGTAGATGGGTTGATAGGCATTGTCACGCCAAGTTAGTGGGCATATGGAACTAGTTTTGGACTCAATTCAACTCCATATGTGACTTTTCGTAGAGGTGGAACCAACAAAGAATGAAATGGTACATATAGATGATGGTTCCATGTGATGAACCAATGGTGAAGCGCCAAGTAGAAAAGTATATGGATCCATCTTTGGGTCAATGTCAATGCTAGAGGAGGAGATACTCCCATGGAGATGGAGCCAACAGATGACAAAAGAGTATAAAAGGGGATGGATTCCATATAATGGAATTGGGGTGGAGCACCCTTATAGACTCCAAGAAAGGATGTGTCCTTGAACAAGCCTTCGACGATAGTCATCGAAGCAAGAAGAAATGAAGTGCCTACAATAATAGGTAAGATGTTGTTTGGATTGGAAGTTGTGTTCGGTTCATAGTATGCACAATGATCAAGTGTAACACTCATCCCTTCATGAAGGGATTGCATGGTGTGAAATTTGATGAAGAATTCACAATAGAAATGTAACTACATCCCAGTGAGATATTATAATCAAGTGGGAAGTCCACAACTTCTATTTTAATCAAGATTTTTTTTCCTTTACTTCAATGGGAACATTTTGATAAAGTCCATGTAGTTGGAAAGGACATCCATCGTAGGCACAGAGGGTAATGGTGGATGGAATAAACTTTGGAGAACCTAACTTCTACCATACCATGGTAGCCATAACACAAGTTGACACCCCTTCATCCACAATGAAACAATGACCAATAAGGATTTTGATTGTGACAAAACTCTAAAGCACAACAAAAGGAGGCAATTGAGCCTCAACATTCTCCAAATTAAATGTCATTAAGTGAGAATCTGAAGGATTAATGGCTCCAAGGGTAGGTTATTGTTTGGACATTCCATACACATGAGAAAAAGTTTGGAGGAATCTCCATTTTGAGGTGGGCTAGAAGAAGAGGTTGTAAGATAATCTTGGTCATTGACACTAAGTCTTTTTGGTGAAAATCGGTTATGTAAAACCACAGGTTGTAGCAGGTTATGGTGACTTTGTGGGGGTGTGGGATTGTTGTTTTTGTTACCCTTTCATACTTTCATATGATGAAGCTCGGGGATCTCTAAACAATGATGGGTGTAATGTCCATAAATGCCACAAAGAGCATAGGGAAATTTTGATTTTGGTTAGTTGTTTTTCCCTACTTAAGTAGATTGTGATTGAGTCAATTGTTTCCCTAGTGATGTTAGTGTTATTGAGTGAGTTTCCCCTTGTTCTTCATTCTGGTTCTAATTTTTCGAGTTATCACTATCACACTTGTTTTGACTATTCTTCTTCTTCCAGTCATTTTTTTGTTGTTGAGGGGATTGGTTGGGAGGGTTCTGCTAAACAAAAACCTACCCTTGTTGGGAAGGAGAAGGTTGAACCAAATTCCCGTTGTTTTGGGATAAATGGTTGGATGGGATAAATGATCCCCGATATGATTAGGGTGCATGTGAGGCACTTTATGGGAAGGGGACCTACATACAAGGTACGATATCCATGTTGTCCATCATAAGTAAGACTAGGATAAACATAAGGCATAGTGGGTGCCCCATAAGATGTGTTGGCTCCTCCATAATGAATTTCATAAAGACTAGTTCCAGGGTTCAAAGGCATATTGCCACACTAATTGATGGAATTAGCAAAGAACCCAATAATTCCCTCAACGGTATGGGATGTCCCCAACATAGGTGGTTCATGAGAAGGGTGTCGAGAATGAGGTCAAATTGGGCATAGATAAAATCACTAGGCATAAATGAGGTCAAACTGCGTGGATTTTAAGATGACCTCTTTCTCAATCTATGTCATGGTTGTGGCTATGTGCTTCTAAGTGACAAGGAGAAGAGACAAACTTCAAGAACCAATGCTTAAGAAGTGGATCCTCTAGTTCAATTTTTCATAGACTATGGTGTCTATGTCACTCATGGATGTGATCTATGTCATGAATGGCATGATTCGTCGACACACAATCAAAACTTCGACGTTGATAGCATAGCGCACTAATAAATGGAAGAAAGTTGTGACAATGGACGCAAAGGTGGTGAGTGCACCTAAAATAATTTCAATGTACCATTTGGCAGTGACACCAATGAGAGTTTATTAAAGGATTATGTCACTCAATTAGGAATAATTGTATCTAGATATGAATAAAGGTATTGGTCACCATATATAGAAGTTGAAAAAGTTGAAGGAAAGTAGCCTATGTATCTAGGCAAATATCTAGATTGACACTCAAAGGTTTGACAAAAATAAATGGATTGACCGGCCACTAGCCCTAATATATGTTGCAATGGATCCTGTATCCTTGCTTCCTCTACATTAATCACTCTAACTAGTCTTGTTGATCCACTTTGATACACATTGGTTGAGGTGCTTTGATTGTTGAGCCCAAAGACTAGACAACATCTTCTTTGCTCAATTGTTCCAATGCCTCAAATAATTTTTCATTTTATTGTATCAAAGATGCTTAGCTCCTTTCCTCACTAATATATTGTGTCTTGGTACCTTTTGCATGCTCATTATTTTTCCTTTCCTGGTTTTTTTCTTTACATTTTGACTTTTTCTACTATGTTATCCACATGTTTCTTTCTATGTTTATCACTCCTCTTGGCATTGTTGCTCTTATTTGATGATTGTGCTCATTTGAATGGCAATGTCTTCATCTATATCAACATTAACCTCAAGGTTTTTCCCTTCACTTTCTTGTTTCTCCCCTATCTCCTTTTTAGTTTGTATTATTTTTCTAAATTAAGCCCCAAAGCTATGGATTGGGTTCATGGCTAAACCTGCTCAAATAAGTGTGTTCTATTTTGTTATGTATTGCCTTGTCTTCTCCATTCTCTTTCTCAATGTTATCATTTTCTCCTTCGGAATTACCATCATGATGCCTACTGGTCCTTTACCTTTTATGGATCTTCATCATCGCCCCCACCATTATCTCCAATAATGTGTGTCCCTCATGTTAATTGGTGTATGTCCATAGTCTTGAGATTAGTTTCTTCTTTGTCATTCTCTATCGCTTCATTTTGTACCATCAATCCTTCACCAAGCATAGGAGGCAATTGTTCTAGAATTTTTTGTCATGTCCTCCTTGTTGAGCACACACTTATACTGAGAACATTCATAAACCATCATGAGAATAATGAAGAAATCACATAAATACAATAACCAAAAGACACAGTATTTAATGTGGAAACCCTTTCGAGAGAAAACCACAAAATATTATTTTTATTAATTTGTAGGCACCAAGATATGGTTACAAATTTTGTAGGCATCAACCTACCGGAGACACCAATTCCTCCTATTGTTCGTAGGCACTGGCCTATAGGAGACACCAATACCCTTCTTTTGTTTGTAGACACAACCCTCTTCTTTATTTATACTTTTCCATAAGTTTTATATGAAAAGTCATATTCTTTTTGAAAATTCAAGACTTTTATTAAATAATTGATTTTCTCCCCTTTTTAATTTTTAATTCACTTTTTACCTTACCATGGGTAAATACACCATGGTTTGCAAATACCATATGCACAAACCATGTGAACTTTCACTTTTACCTTTTTTCTTTAACTCTACTTTCATTTTTACCTTTTTCTTTAATCCACTTTCATATTTACTCATCTTTTACGTAAACTCCACTTCCACCTAACTTTTCAATTTTTGTTATTTATTAAAGTCGTATTTATATTTAATCCACTTTCATTTTTACTCCACTTTTATGTAAACTATGTTTCCACTTAACTTTTCAATTTTGTATTTATTAAAGTGATACCAAGGTCACATTTATAGTTAATGCACTTTCTAACCTTTGACATCAATGACAATATTTTATTCACCAATCTCCCCCTTTATCATTGATAGCAACCATGTACTAAAAAACACAATCCTCTAGAAATAGAAAGAGTTCTTCCTTGCCTGCAACTCTCCCTTTGTCTGTAATTCTCCTCCCCTTGTCTATAGTTATCTCCCTTTGACATCAATGGCAAAGGTATGCTCCCCCCTAAGTTGTGCTTCTTTACTAATGAGATGAGAAGGATATCACTCACAGCTTCTGTCTGAGATATTCAAATGTTTCTCTAGGAAGAGGTTTGGTAAAATATTTGCAACTTGTTCCTTGGTAGCAATGTATTCCATTTTGACACTCAGTTCAACTACTTGTTCTCTTAGGAATTGGTACTTTATAGGAATATGCTTCATCTTTGAGTGCATAACAAGATTCTTAGAAATGGTGATTGCACTTGTGTTGTCACAAATGATTGAGATTGGATGATCATATTCTACCTTGATATCCTGCAATGTTTGCTTCATCCAGAGAACTTGTGTGCGACACACTGCTACTGCAATATACTCGGCTTCTATTGTGGATAGAGAGATTGGAGATTGTTTCTAACTCAACCAAGACACTACACTGTTGCCCAGAAAAAATGCTCCTCCACTTGTATTTTTTCTGTCATCCACATCGCCTGCCCAATTTGTATCTGTGTATGTTGTTAGAGTAAAATCTTCACCTCTTGAGTACCATAAGCCGAAGTGCAAAGTGCTATTTAGATATTTGAATATCCTCTTTACTGCTTGCACATGAGTTTCTTTTGGTGCAACCAGGGATGATTTTAAGGATGAAAATTTATTTTAAAATGTAGAAACCTTGGCGAATCTTACTAATCCTTCATATGCCAACTATAAATGTTTGGTGATATTTTTGTAAAAATATTCAAATTTCTAAGGATTTTATATAGTTTTTATAAAATTTTGGCGATTTTTAAGGTAAAATAATTTTTTCCTATAGAATTTGGGCGAATCATTTTTAAAATAACGAATCTCGTTTTTGGAAAAACCATGGAAAATTAGCCCATCGGTGAAATTTAGCCCCTAAAATCATCCCTGGGTGAAACTTGAAATCATGCAACCAATCCTACTGCTTGCATAATGTCTGGCCTTGATGTCATCACATATAGTAGGTTTCCAATCATTGATAGTATACAATGTTTGATTTGCTTCCAGAGATTCATCATTTTTGCTCAATTTACAACCTGTGACCATAGGTGTGTTGATTGGTGTACAATCTTCCATTCTAAATTTCTTCAACATTTCCTTGACGTACTTGGTTTGTGAAATGAATATGTCTTTGTCAGATTGACAAATTTGTAATCCAAGAAAGAATGACAGTTCACCAAGCATAGACATCTCAAATCCCTTTTACATTTCTATTGCAAACACTTGGCACATTTCTTTCATATTGCCTCCAAAATTAATGTCATCTACATAAACCACAACAATCAACTTATTTTCTACTACTTTCTTGATGTAGAGATTATTGTCAGCAATTCATTTTTTGAAGCATTGTTTTTGTAGATATTTATCAAGTCTTGAATACCAGGCTCTGGGAGTTTGTTTTAACTCATAAAGTGATTTCTTCAATTTGCACACATACTCCTTATTTTCTTATAATAAGAATCCTTATGGTTGTTCAATGTATACTTCTTCCTTTCAATTACCATTGATAAAGGCAAACTTGACATCCATTTGATAGACTTTGAAGTTCTTGAAACATGCAAATGCCAAAAACATTATGATAGCTTCTAGTCTAGCAATTGGGGCAAAGGTTTCTTCGAAATCAATACCTTCAACTTGAGCATAGCCTTTACAAACCAATCTTGTTTTATTTCTCATTACTTGCCCATCTTCATTTAACTTACTCCTAAAAACCCTTGTGTGGTGCCAATTGCATTTTTATCTATCGGCCTTGGAACAAGTTCCCATGTTTCATTCTTCTCAATTTGATTCAGCTCTTCTTCCATAGCTTCAATCCAATGCTTGTCTTCACCGGCTTCTATAAAATTCTTAGGCTCTATTTTAGATAACAAGGAGAAGTTTGCATATTCTAGTGCACTAGTTATTCTTCTTCTAGTTTGAACTCCTGCATCTTTATCACCAAGAATTAGATTTTCCGAATTATTCTTTCGGAAAAATCTAGATGGTGTCTTTGTATCTTGACATTATGTTCCTTCTTCTTCATTTTCTTCTCCTTCTTCTTCTTTTCATCCTGGTTCATTTGCTTGAATAGTTGTTTGTGTTTTCACCTTTGGGTGTCTTGCTTCATCAACCTTTACATTAACACTCTTTGCAATTTTGCATAATGTTGTATTGTAACATATGTAAGCTTTGTTTCTTGATGAATAACCAAGAAATATACCTTCATCAACTCTAGAGTCAAATTTTCCCAAGTCCTCATCTCTTTTTATGTAGCACTTGCTTCCAAAAACTTTGAAGTATTTAATTGTTGTCGGTCTACCTTTCAATAATTCATAAAGTGTTTTGTTGTTGTTGACTTTGATTTTCCCTCAGTTCGGAATGTAAACTACAGTGTTGATTGCTTCTCTCCAAAAAAAAATTGATAGCTTGGCTTCATTCAACATTGTTCTTGCCATCTCCTATATAGTTCGATTTTTTCTTTCTACCACTCCATTCTATTGTGGAGTTCTTACAGATGAAAAAATGTCTTTTTATCCTATGAGTCTCACAAAATTCTTCAAATTAATTTGAGATAAACTCACATCCTCTGTCTAATCTCAAACACTTGATTTTCAATCCAGTTTCATTTTCAACCAAGGCTTTGAATGCTTTGAAATTCTCAAAATCTTCAGATTTTTCTTTTAGGAACGTAACCCATGTCATTCTAGAATAATCATCAATGAGCAACATGAAGTAATTTTCACCTTGTAGACTTTGTGTTCTTGTAGGCCCACAAACATCTGTATGAACGAGTTCCAATGGCTTCATTGTTGAGTACTCCTTTGATTGAAAGCTTGTTCTTGTCTGTTTTCCATGCTGACATTTCTTGAAGAGAGTGTTTGAAGGTTTAACAATCTTTGGCATGTCTCTCACTGTTGGTTTAGTGTTGATTTTCACCAGATTATCAAAGTTTATATGACCCATTCTTCTATACCATAACCACCTTTCATATGTTTGTCCCATATAGCACTTTTCTCCCTGGATTTCATTGAGGATATATACATTATTTGATGTTCTATATGCACTTGCCACTAATCTTCATGAGCCTTCTTTCCTTATTTCACAACCTTGAGAGTTAAATGTGAGATTGTGTCCTTGATCACACATCTGACTGACACCAAGAAGATTGTGTTCCAAACCATCAACATACAAGACATTTTCTATTTTAGTCTTTCCATTATTGAGACTTAGAGTACCTTTTCCAGCTATCTTTGTGGTAGCATCGCTTCCAAACGTCACATTGCCTTCTTTAACTTCTTTCAAAGTGAGAAACTTTCTCTTAACACCTGTCATGTGGCTTGAGCATCCACTGTCAACATACCATTGGTTTCCTTTGTTTTGAGCATGAATGACAATTTGCACAAGCATAGATTCTTCCTTCTACGTCTCTTGTTCTTGCTTCCTTTTCTAAACTCCTATGAATTCTTTCTTTTGTTTGACAAGGGTATTCACATCCTTGTTTTGTCTAAGAATTTCCACAAGGTTACTTCTACAATAACATGCTTTGTGCCCATAGTTTTGGCATTTATAACTTAAAACATTGTAATCAAATAAAGGGGCAAATGAGTTATAGTTCAAGTTTGGGAGTCTATAAGCATTCATGCCTTTGTTCCATGCATGATTATTTCTTGTATGTGTTCTACAATCTATTGCTTTGTGACCAAAATGATTACATCAAAAGAAATAGCCAGAGAAAAAAATTTGGTACCAGTTCATGCAAGGTTGTCGTGGTGGGAAAGATCTTTTGAATTTGTCCTTGTTGTCCTTAGGAGAAATGTCAACTTTCTGCAAAACATTATTCTTTTTCTTCTTGTTGTCTTCATCACTGATAAAACTTTTGAGTACATTGGCATAGATTTCATTTTTTTCTTCATTTACTTTCTTTGATGGCCCTGTAGCTTCCAGATCTTCTTTGGTGGTCATCTGATTCTTATCATAACCAAGACTCGTCTTAAAAAATGGTGACCTTTGACAATTGATGATATGGTCTAAGGTTTCAACACTCTTTTCAAACTTCAAGCTTTTGTTCAACTAAGCAATTCATTTTTCCAAATCCTTTCTTAAGGAAACAAGTTCATCTTCTAGCTTCTCGCAAATTTCATCTTTTTCTTTCAATTGAATTCTTACCACTTCTATCCTTCTTGCCTCTTCTAATTGAACTTTTAGACTTCTGATGATCTTTTTATATTCTTCAAGGCTTTATGACATTTTTATTTCTGTAGCTACTCATTTTGTTTTAAATTATTTTTCCTTAGCTTCTTTATTTCGCTTAAAGCGGAGATGAGTTCTTCTTCAAGATCCACTTATCCATCTGCTTCATTGTTTTCCTCTTCTTTTGAATCCATCATTTCCTTGTCTTCATCAATCTTAGTTTCGATTTCCATTAAGAGAGTTTCTTATTTATCACTATCGGAATTGATTTCACTGCTTTCTTCAAACGAATCATTGACCCCTTTTGAGTAGAGTCTTTTCTTCTGTTTATAAGAGTTCTTATTTTCATGATTGTCTTGTTTGTGGCTACTCTTGTGTTGATGATGTTTTCTCTTTACATTATACTTCATTATCACTACTTCTGTTTTTCTCATATGGACACTTAGCAGCAAAATGTCCTACTTTTCCACAATTAAAGCATTTAAAAGAAAACTTACCCTTGTATTTGTCAGATCCATTTTTGAGTTTTCTCACAGAATTTGCTTCCTCTATGTATGATTCACAGCTAGAACAATCGCTTGATTTGCGCTCTTTGTTCTTCGTCTTCTTTGAGGCTTTGAAAGATGCTTCCTTTTTTTATGGTTTTTCCTTTTCAGTGCTCATTTCATATGCAATGAGGATCCCATGCAATTCATCCATTGTTAATTGATCAAGATCCTTTATTTCCTCAATGGAGGAAACTTTGGCATCAAACCTTAAGGGGAGTGACCTCAACACCTTTTGCATAATCATTAGTTCTTCAACGGTTTCACCAAGTCCTCTGATGGTGTTGACAATTTCGTCCACACGGAGGAGATAAGCTGCAACATTTTGTCTTTCATCCTCGGACTCTCGAACTGTCTTCTATGAGTTTGGAGCTTGACCTTCTTGACCTTGTCATCGTCTTCATGGATTGTTTGAAATTTGTCCCAAATTTCTTTCACTGATTTGCAATGCATTAATTTGACAAACTCTTATTCAAATAGTCCGCACAAGATGGTGTTCATGGCTTTTGCATTATTTTCACTGTCCTTTTTCCCGACCATATCTGTTGGTGGAGTTGTTGGGGATGTATAACCAATCACAACTAATTTCCAAATATCAAAACCAAGGGCCATTAGATATGTTTGCATCCTTCTACTCCAAAGGACATAGTTTGTTCCGTCAAACAACGAAGCCATGTTTGTAGAGAAACCTTCCTAACTGGCCATGCGTGCTCTCAAGATCTAACTTCCAATGGTTAGACTATTTCCAAATGAACCCGCTCTAATATCAATTGTTGAGCACACTTATACTGAGAGGGGGGGTGAATCAATATAAGATTATCTTTTTCTTTTAACATTCATAAACCATCATGAACATAATGAAGCAATCACATAAATACAATAACCAGAAGACATAGTATTTAACATGGAAACCCCTTCGAGAGAAAACCACAAAATCTTATTTTTATTAATTTGTAGGCACCAACCTACGGTTTCAAAGTTTGTAAGCACCAACCTCTTGGAGACACCAATCTTCATCGTTGTTCGTAGGCACCAATCTTCACCATTGTTTGTAGGCACCGACTTACAGGAGACACAGATCTCGTTTTGTTGTTTGCAGGCACCAACCTATAGGAGACATTGATCCGCTTTGTTGTCTCTCTCTACACAAACTTTGCTCCGCATTCTTTACTTCTTTCACTGGATCTACTTTGTGCTTGCTATATCTGCTTTCACTCTGCCTTTACCAGATCTTATGCTTCTATTCTGCCTTTACCAGATCTTCTGCTTTCGCTTCTTCTACACTGTGCTCACTACTTCTTCCTCTACCTCAGATCTGTACTCTCTCATTTTTCTTTTACTGGATCTATTTTCTTGAACACCAAATCAGATCTTTGTCAATATATAATTGTTGATCACTGAATGATGCTTTATCATCACACCTCAAATAATATGCATATGAATATTACATTTTCACCCACATATTCATTTTTTCTCATAACCCTCTTCTTTATTTATACTTTTCGATAAGCTTTATATGAAAAGTCTTGCTCTTTTTTAAAAGTCACAACTTTTATTAAATAATAATTGATTTTGCCCTCTTTTTAATTTTTAATTCACTCTTTACCTTACCATGGGTAAATACCACTATGGTTTGCAAATACCATATGCACTTTCACTTTTACCCTTTTTCTTTAATAACTTTTATTAAATAATAATTGATTTTGCCCCCTTTTTAATTTTTAATTCACTCTTTACCTTACCATGGGTAAATACCACCATGGTTTGCAAATACCATATGCACTTTCACTTTTACCCTTTTTCTTTAACTTTACTTTCACTTTTACCTTTTTCTTTAATCCACTTTCATATTTATTCCTCTTTTACTTAAACTCCACTTACACCCAACTTTTGACCATTTTTCTCTTAACTCATTGTTTTTTTCTATAGACCTACAATATTCTACCTCAGCTTCTTGTTGCATTTGTTAATAAAACTCAAGGTCCTCTTCTAGCAAAAAACACTTTTCCAGTTGTTAGTGCAACTTCTTTCCTTCCAATAAAAAATTCTTTGAATTTCCTTTTTCTAGGTTCATAGGATTCTTCATCTTCCTCATCCAAGGCACTACAATGTTCATTGACATTTTGTGTGGACTCCTTAACATCATTTTCAACCAACCCTTTGTCATCTTCAGAGACAACAACCACAATCATCAATTAGTCCCCCTTTAATAATGTTGAGTATGGAATGTTTCTAGCAGTCTTCAATAGTTCGTTGCCTTGAAAATCTTGATCTTTGTCTTGCATACTTTGTCAATAGTACATTGTCAGGGTTGTAATAAGGAAACACGAGTAGAGGGCATTCAAGGTCCAAGTGATAAGCCAAAGTAACTTTTTCCTCTATCAATTCCTTTTTCAGTGTTATACATGTTATTTTATACCCTAACGCTACTATGTATACACATTTCATTTTACTGAATCTCTCATTAGTTGTGAATAGTTGTCAACATATCTCCCTATATATGCAACCTCATGGTGCAAGTACTTATGTATGTGGTCCTCTCCCTTTCAAATCAAGACCTATAGTAGTTATCAATATTTTGGTCGGTTGGGGTATCCTTGGAACCTAGTCAAGATTTTGTTCCAACAAAATTCTGCATTGGGAAAAAACAAAATATTCAATATCCACATAGTTATGGTTTATAATTTGCCTCCACATGGCAAGGATAATCGAATGGAATTTGCAACACCAATCTTGTTGCATTCTCCTATGAATGGAGGTTTGTATATTGATGCAACTAACCAAAATATGTAGGAATACATATAATAATTGAAAGAATTGGGGGTGTCCTATACCTTGCATAATTTTCTATGGAGATGCTCCTTAATTATATTGGCCCATTTGGTTCATAGACCTCATGCGACAATCCTTTGTACTAGAGACATCCACTAGATGAGCCAAAGACATGACTAATCATTTTGACAATATCTACCTTGAATCTATATTGCACAAGATCCCATCCCTCACCAAAAAAAACCTACCCATCGTTCCAGCATTTTGGGGACTTGGGGAACCCTAGTAAACATCCCCAAACTGCTGGGGACTTGGAAACTTGCTAGCCATCCCCAAGACTTTCCAGGCAGATTTCAGGGACGTTCCAGACAGATTTTGGGGATGTTCTAGGCAGATTTCAGGGATGTTCTGGGCAGATTTCAGAGATATTACAGGCATGTATCTTCAATTTTGACAATGGACATTGATGATTGGACACTATGATCATTTTTCCAATCCACTTTTTTTGTATTACACTGAATCTAAATCTGTTGTACAACTTGCAGCTCAAAACATGGGTTTTGTATGATGGATTCCAATTTGGGTTTTTTCTGGTGATTTAACTATTGTCTTTTCAAGCAAAGCCTCCATGTCAAAAAACCAGGAAATGCGAACATTTAATATTCTGGAATCAAGTTCCAAGTTGTTCATTCCCTGTTGTTCTCCATGTTGTTCCAGCCCTGTTGTACTCCAAGTATTTTGAACATTTTTCTTATATACCCTGCAATCAAAGGAATGGCCCGAAGAACAGCAGGGGAGGCTGGTTATAAAAGCAAACTTAAAAACACTGCATTGAAAATCTGGGCATTAATATAGTTCTATTAACAAGGTGTTCTTAATACTTATACTCTAGAAAGGAACCAATTTGAGAAATTGTACGACACTTGAATAGTATAGCAATGTACATCACTTGAGCATAACAATATCATATTTATGTAATTACGATAACTTTTCGATGGACAACAAACAACATTTGAAGATGCATGCAATTATTTCAAACACTAAAAATAATTATGGAATGAGAAGATTATATACTTGGGGGTGAAGACATCCTTTTATATTTAAGTTATAGATATGAAACCAACTGTTAGTTCACAACAAATATCAGTCAGCACTATTGCCACGCAATTAGAAATGATCAAAGTATTATGGTCCATGCCATCCAGGATTAAAAACAATAAACATCGTTGCAAAGAGATCTGAGTTTTAGCAAGTTGTTTGTGATAAAATACGTGATAAAAACATATTTATTAAACAGAATGTCCCTCCGTAATTCAATATGACAGCAAAGAATTCTTATGCAAATCCTTTGCCAGGCCAATTTAAAATGCCACTACAAACAATCAGCAGGAAGCTGAGCCTATACAGGAGAACTAGATAAATAATTAAGTTAGATCATTTCTAATAAGAATCTTAACAAAACATGTAGAAAACAGAACATTGTAGTAAAGCAGTTCTTGTTCTAAGCATGTCCCTCGTTGACTTTGATGGTCAACAGACAAGGGAGGGCCTTTGGTTATCCATTATGCTAACAGAAGTTTTACTGTTTTAGTCATGTATAAGCACAAACTTCTACTTTATATCAGACCCTGAACTTATCGGATTTGACGAGGCACTGACCCTGAGTACAAAGTCAGGTTGCCTGGCCTTCCTAGGACACCATCCTTTATATGAATACCAGAGGTCTGCGGAGGCTCCTTGAGTTGACTGCAAAAAATAAACTACATTATTATGTTTTGAACACTTAGCCATCAAAGAACAGTCTATTACAAATAATAAATTCATAGGTTGTCCAAAAGGAAGGGAAATAATTTTACCTTGGGAGAGGGTAGTCCTGGACAGATGATGGAGAAGGCTCACCACTGAAAACGTTTTCTTTCCAAGTAAAATGTGTAGGTCTGATGTTATTTACCTGCGAGCTTAAATCAACATTTCAGACCATGAATGGACAGGTCATGTTTCTTAATATTTGCGTACCATGATATCTAAGAGAATCAGAAATGAAAAGAAATATTCCCTATAAGGCTATATGGATGGAAGGATCTTTCTGACATTCATTCCATAGCAAAAAATATTATTATAATTCAACAGCTGGGCATCATAAATTCCAATTGTTAAAATTCCTTCATGCTCAATCACTAAATCTGCACAAATCATTTCTTTCTAATAGTCCATAAAAAATGAATCAGATGTGCTTACTGCACTGAATGTAGTAAGAAGTTAAGAAAACATGCCTTTGATCCACATTGAACTGCTTGAGAAATCTGAATCTCAGAAAGAGGTTTTCTGGTCTTCTCAGAAACAACATTGTTTTCCCTGCATAATGAATCAGTGAGTTAATATCATATAACAGATAAACCAAACATAATGAAGACAAATGGCTAAGATAACCCTGAGTCATGTTTCACAATTTTCATAGTAAATTCTGACCATACAATATGATTGAATTCTAACAAAATTGAAGGGCCTGGCAGAGAAATGAATGACATAATGGCATACCTCAAAAGTTCAGAGTGTGCTTCAACTTTTAATATTTGTTTTCTCGGAAGCTTGAGTTCGGTAGCTGAGCCTGAAATGAACTGTACAAGCCAATCATAGATTATCACATATTTATCAGTTTTATTATTTGGTTCACTGCAATTTTTCAAAAAGTCTATTCAACATAAGCATAATGAAAACAACAGTTTAGAACAGATGCAACCTGGCAAAAAGGACATCTTGTTAGAGATCTATGCTTAAGAAGAAGCAGGATCTTGAAATCAATTTTGGGCAAGATTACAGGTCTCTCTCTTTTGAGGAAAGCCTAAGTATTAAGCAAATCTTCACTGACAGGAAAATTACAAACAAATAGGTTGGTCAAAGTTAACCTTTGGACTTGTAATTTTATACTGTAAGGCAACAGTTATGACAGGAGATTCACATATTGCAAATGAGAAGGTAGGTGAAACCGGCTACTATCTGGTATTGACAGCAAAAGAAATAGCCTCCAATGTTTCAGTAATATTCAGCCCTCCTTAATTAGAAGCTAAACTGCCTCAAAACTACATGTATCCAAGAATTAACAGGCCCAATTCTATTTTGCTCAATTCCCTATGGTCAGCCATAAGTCTCTACTTTCTTTGTCCACTATTTTCTACATTCCTGCCAATAACCTGGAAAATTGAAATGTTTCCAAAAAGTATATAAGTGATTAACAAGAAACAACTCCTAGCTGCTAGTTTCATAGTTGCACTGACAGCATAATATGCAGGTCTCAATTCTATGCCTCTCTGGCTTAACTAACCTCTATATCCTGTGGATTTTTGTAGTGAAACCGAGCTCCATATGGAAATGCAAGCTCATAATGAACTATTTAAGTTTTGTTGCTGCATATGTTGTTTATCACTTTTGCCTGATTAGATCTACACATGGTACTGGTCATATCTCAAATGGTACACGAGAAAGTATTTCATATCCTTCTTGGCTGCTATTGATGGTGGATCTCTAAAACTTTCTTGTGTTTAGTTGTGCTGTAAGAAACATTAGCAAAGAAAACAAGCTAGAAGAATTATAGATCATTTTACAGGAAGCTATATATTGGATACCTGGAAAGGATGGGGCATGTTTTCCTTCAATACGACACATTGTGCATTTCTTTGTGGTCCCATTGACTCGAACGCATCCTCTGCTGCTCTCTTCAGATGCTGGTCTGTGTTGTTTTGGGTTTCCACTGAGTGCACATTATGGGTAGATGTCACCGGCAGATGTAATTTTCCTTCCACCAGATGGCTTGCTTCCTCTTGTCTTATGTATGGCATTAACTGAAATAAAGACAATAGCTTCAACAAGAAAAATTAAGAACATAGCTTCAAAACAATGTTGCAGTTAAATAAAAGGCACCACTCTAGAACAATCATCTTGGCCAAGTGTTAAAATATTTAATCTTGACCACACATTAAAAAGAAAGTATAATGAACCAGCTTACCTTCTTGTCAGAGGAATATACCGAAACTTTAGACTGCTTCCAAGGTCCATTTTCTTCTATTGTCTCAATGCTTCTCTCACTGAAAAGTTGTAGACATAATTAATAGTAAAACTCAAGAATCCAGAGACATCTGTAAGTTACGTGAATAGATGCTAAATAAATAATCTTAAGTAACTCATCTCCTCCAGAATCCATAATGCTATAGTTTTCTGATAATCAAATGGCAAAAAAAGGCAATACACTAGTTCCCAGAAGAGTCCATCAGTGCAAGTCAACTGAACACCCAAGGAAAATAGTTGAATTGGCTCACCTCTCGCTGACTGATGTGGGAAGACAGGCATTTTGCATAGAATGCAGTAATTCGAGTTCATTACATTCCAATACATGTGAGGGTTAATGATAGTGAGCTCACTGGATCCAAGCTTATGCTCAGAACTTGGGTTATCTCCCCAATTGTTATGCCATTGGACTGTTGGAACTTGGGTCCAAGGCAATACGATATATTGGGCCTAATCTTATGTAAATTGGATTAGTTTCTTATAACTCTGTTCTTGAATCTTCTTACTCGTATCTTAATGTGGCATAATTATGTGGGCTTAGAAGTAAGACATCTTTAGATCAAAGCATCTTCCATTTATATTGAGATATAAACTCATATAGAATGGTGTTGTGTAATGTTCCCAAGCCAAGATGCCAAGAACATTGTGTTTTTCATTGATTTTTATGTGTTTTCTGGTTGTGGCATTTCATCAAACACTTTGCAAATGTATGTATCATGACTTGCGCTAGGGTTTACCATTTAATATGATGGTTTAATGTGTGTTTGCAGCCAATAATCAAAGAAGATACAGCAATGGAATATACTCAACGAGATGCAAGATCAACAACACAAGAAATAACCATAAATACCTCAGATCTGATTTATTAATAATAGATCTCTGATCTCATACAAAATGGTGCAGATCTGGAATACATATAAGTGAATAGAGTGTTGGGCTGATCAAGCCTCCAAGACACAAGATAGAAGAAGATCTAGGCTTCCAAAAGCCTCTCCAAGTTGTACACCGAAAATATAGAAGATCCACCAAACACCCTCTATTGTTTGTGAAATCCCCTCTCTCACAATGCGCACTTCTCAGCTGGAATGATCCAAGGAAGGTACGGCCTCCTCAATAATGGCCTTGAATCTCTGTAAGACTCTATGAGAAGATAGATCGGGTGATGGCAAGAAGATAAGAGCGATCTTAGAGCAATAGATCAACTGAAAGACCCCCAAACCATAGTGTCTCCAATAACAGATGCGCCCTCCTTGCTGCAACAAGCCAATAATTCGGCCTCCAAGAATATAGCTACCAAACTGTTGAAACCCACTGCCAAACTGTAGATCAGGTGATAGGAAACCACCCTGCCAAAGCCCCAAGCTGTTGGGAATGTTATTCCCCTCCAAAACACAGTATCTCAAATGAACAGTGCACCCTCCTCTAGGGAAAAATCGCTATCCTGAATGAAAGAGTGAGTGGGCTGAAGTATGCCCTCTAATACTGATGCATATAGGTGCTATGGTGATGACAATCAATCCAGGAGTGAGATCTACTAGGGATCTGGCTTTCCCAAGCCAAATCGAATCTCCCTCCCACAAGTGATGCACCCCTCCTATTGGAAACCCCCAATGTTGCGCCCCTCCTGTTGGAAACCCCCAATGTTGCGCACCTCCTCTCTCTGAACCTGTAGAATCCACCTGTAACCGGGATAGAACTGATGTAGAATGGTTAGGGAGGAATCTTTCACCTCCGTGACCAAGCTTGGACCAGATTGGGTGGAATCTTTCACCATCGAGCTGATCTCTAGGGTTTGTTCAGTCAAAACCCCCAAGTGCATGGGCTCACTAGCAAGAAGCCAAATCTCAACTGATGATCAACATAATGAAAGAATAGAGGCCCCTATCTCTCTTTTATCCTCCCTGCTCACCTTGTCTCTCCAAGTGACTTTTACTTTATTTAATTATTAATTAATTAATTAAATCACTTTAATTAATTAATTAACCATTTTACATCTAAAAAGTGGTTTATCCCTCCTTGTGGCTTCTCTGACCACTAAAAGTCACTTATCATCATCCTATCCTGTAGTGTTATTCTTCCAGATTCTGATGAGCTATTACATTAAGAGGTTCCTCCAAGTATTATGCCCAATATGATGTCCTTAGTGATTTTAATTAACATATAGCCCAAAATAACTCAAAATTACGAAAATCGTCGGAATGCAACGGAACCACAACCAAGTTATGCGGAATGGATCATGATGATGAAATAAGAGGAGCGATGCACGTTGGGCGCAATAAAACACCTCAATAGCTCATGTACTCGCTATCACCCCCATCTGGCTACTCTGGTCAGCATAACACTCTATAATATAATGATGTCCCAAAGTGGGGACATTACATGTTGATATTATGGTAGCTGCGGGAGGTATTAACCTCTACTGTAACCTTTGATGAGTCTAGAATATTCCGGGAAGCAAGAGAAACCCTAGAAGGTTAGGAAATAACCTTAGAAGACAAGTCGGCTCAAGATAATAATTTACATTAAATTATTATCCTCTAGAAGTACAAGTCGGCCCTGTTAGATGACTGGAGGACTATAAATAAGAGGGCATTGAGATCATTTTTCACACTCACTCTCACAACCGCATAGCGCCCTCTTGGAGGACTATAAATAAGAGGGCGCTAGAGCTCATTTGTCACACTCACTCTCACAACTGCATAAGGTATTAAGGACAAGTGGTGTGCATGACTGGAGGAGAGTTGCAGCTACTGCAATGGTGACTTGGTTTTTGGTTGGACTTTCTGCTTGATTATGGTTTGGACTTTCTGCTTGGTACGTTAGCTCTGGAGAGAGGTACGCTACCTTAGTTGGCTATTGGTTCTAGGGTTTGCTTCTGGAATTATTCTATCTATCAAGGTTAAGGTGCTCGGGGGTGGCCTTTATGCCTATGGTTGGGTGACAATATTGCTATATTGTCTATGGTGAAAACGAGCAAACCTATTATTCTAACAGGTTATGGGCCCACACTATCTTCGGACAGTCTAACCACTGGAAGGTAGATTGGGAGGATTTGCTCAGTTACAGTTGCAGTCAGAGTTTTGTTGCAGTAACGAAACCCTAACCTCATGTTGAGGCACCTTAAGTGAAGCGCTTGACCTAATTGTTGGATAGCCTAGTGCGCCCTAGTCTAGCGCACCTCCTGGTACTCTCAGCAAGCCAAGGCGTCAAATTTAATTTTTTGGTCAAAGTCAAAGCAATCATGACGTACTCTATGAAGTCAGAAAACAAGTTAGAAGGGGCTTCTAACTTCAGAGCATGGAAGACAAAGATTGACCTCATCCTTGCCAAGAATAAAGTGTTGGATACCGTGAAAGACAAGATCATGGAACCACAGTTTGAAGCGGGAAAAGAGAAGGAACTTCAGAACGTTGCAGTTATGGAGAAGTTCAAGGACAATGACATCAATGCTATGAGCATCATAGCAGAATCTGTAAAGGACCATTTGATACCCTACATTTCTCATCTTGACTCATCTAAGATGTACAATGCCCTAACTAATCTCTTCTCAATCAGAAATATTGGACAAGTGATGAGTCTAAAGAATGAGCTCTGTGACATGAAAATGAATAATGATGACAACATAACATCATACTTTGTAAGAATCTCTTAGTTAAGAGATCAACTACAAGCTATTGAGGAAATCATTTCAAAAACGGAACTAGTAAATATAGTACTTAATGGCCTTCCCAAGACATGGGATGCATTTGCTGCAAGCATGAACACAAGAACTGAGTATCCTACATTTGAAGAACTTTGGACTTGTTGTGCACAAGAAGAGTCAAGGATTAGCACAAAAGAGAAATCACAAAAGAAAGATGATGATCAAGCCTACATAGCAAAGTTCAAGAAATTCAGGAATAAGAAGAAGTTTAGCTCGAGGAAGAAACCAAATCAAGAAAAGGATATGTCAAAAATACAATGCTTCAACTATCAAAAAGATGGTCACTACAGGAACCAGTGGCTTGAGCTAAAGAAAAGGAAGGAAACACATGAAACAACAATTGCCAAAGAAAAGGAACCCTCAAAGAAAGTCAAACAGGATGAAGTAGACTTTTTCTACTAATCAAGGTAACAATATTCTTCTGTAACATGGTCCTTGTACATACCATGTTTACATAGCTCCTGTACATATCATGTGTATCTATTTCTTAGAAGATAAGATGGTCAGTGAAACAACACCTATGGAAGAATAACAAGATAAGGATTGCTATTACAATGACTACTAGTCAAGTAATGTATCTGAAAAGGATGAAGTACATTGATAATCTTTGGTGACAATTCCTGTGGAAGCTATTATATAAGTAACAACTGCTAGATGGGCCGCAATTAGAATCAAACTTGAAGAGACTCAGAAGGAGTCAGATCAGAAAGAAGTCAGTAATCAAGAGGAAACTAGAATAGACTTGTGACACTTTGCAGAAAGCAATAAGGATGCAGATGGAAGCATGGACTCTCTCAGATGGAGGGAGTTGATTACAGAATTTCAAAAGGAGAGCATGCATATTGCTCATTCAGGCATGAAGTCGAGATTAGGAGGGAGCTAATCCACAATGATATGATCCATTGAAGAATCCGTGAAGATTATGAAGTATTTGTCCATGCACTTCATTGGAAGTAGCAGTCATGATAAGCAACACGTGTTCAGTTTCACTCTAGAAGAAGTCTTCTTCGAAAAGAAGCTTTGAGTATCCTTGGTTGACCAGCTACATTTATGTTCCTATAACGAAAGGAAGAAGTTGGAACCTTCAAGAAGGAAGGACATAGAATCTATAGAAGATTCCATGGACTCCAATGTTGAAGAGGAACATGAGGAAGAACATGAAGATTCCAAGAAAGAAAGAAAAACCAGAACAACCAATTGAACCAGTTATTATACCGAGAATCATAAGACTACAAGCATGGTTTGAACTCACTAGAAGCAGTCAAGCAGAAGGAATGGAAGGAAGTTGTGATGAAGAACAATGTATGTAAAAGACTTATGAATGAAATCATTGATAGATACAAGGCGAGATTCAGAACCAGAGGGTTCTCCCAGAAGGAGGGAGAAGACTATGATGACAGCTTGTTCCAATAAACCAGATATACCTCTATCTGAGCCATTATATCTCTTACAGTATCCATGGATTGGAAAGACTGTTCTTCTCAATAGAGCAATTGAAGAAGAAGCATATGTAGAGCAGCCTCAAGGTTTTGAGAAAGAGACCCATGTCTGTAGATGGAAGAAAACCTTGTATGAATTCAAGCAACTTGGTGCAGAGCCTCTCATGCACAATAGAAGCGTGGTGAAAGCTTCCTGTGACAGAGGAAGTGTATCAAAATGGTTCTTCGGAAGTTCAGGATGATGGATTGCAAATCCATGGAAAATTCCCATGATGACAGATCTGAAGAAATTGAGAGACTTTGATCCAGTAGACTCGTCCATGTACCGGCAGTTGATTAGCTTCTTGATGTATTCGGTGAATATTAGGCCAGACATTTGCTTTGTTGTGAACATGTTGAACCAGTTCCAGGTGGAACCTAGACAAGAGCATTGGATAGCTGCAAAATATATCCTGAGATACCTTTGTGGGACAATTACTTTTGGTTTGAGATATGCCTCAAAACAGTGATGTACAATTACATGAATTTACTGATTCAAATTGGGAAGGGAGTGCAGATGACAGAAGAAGTGTTTCTTGGATATGTTTCAGTTTGAGCTTTGCCATGATATCATGGACTAGCAAGAAACAGAAGTCTGTTGCACTTAGCACTACAAAAGCAAAGTATATTGCAACTTGTGATGCTTGTACGAAAGCAGCGTGGCTCCGTAAGCTGGTTTCTAGACTGTTTGATCAAGTGTTGGATTCGACCGTGATATATTGTGATAACCAGAACTGTGTGAAGCTCTTAGAGAACCCGGTGTTCCATGACGGGTCGAAGCACATTGAGATCAAGTACTATTTCTCCGTGATAAATTCCAGAGGGGAGAAGTGGTTCTCCAGTATATCTCCACTGATGAGCAAATAGTAAATATTTTGGTGAAGCCTCTGTCCAAGATGAAAAGTTTGCGTACATAATGGACAAGCTGGGACTCGTGGAGATGACTTCCTTATTGGAAAGGGAAGTGATTACTCCCCAGGTTGGGAGGGAGCACTGATATGTTATTGATATATGGACAGTCATTTTCTAGTTTGGAAAATTGTCCAGGTTGGGCAGTCACTTTCCAGTCCAGAAAGTGGTCCAAGATTATTGATGGACAGTCATTTTCCAGTTTGGAAAATGGTCTAGGTTGGGCAATCGCTTTCCAATCCCGAAAGTGGTCCATGATTTCTGATGGATAGTCATTTTCGAGTTCGGAAAATGATTCAAAACGGACAGTCATGGTCCAACAGATTGTTGATGCACCATAGACAGTGATTCCCCTTGTGGCCAGTGTGGGGGAATGGTCTAGGACAATAATTCTCCTTGGAAGTCACTCAGAGTAGTGGTCAAGCAGAATGGTCCACCTCTTCGAGCAACCATTCTTTCGAAGTTCACAGTTGTGAGCAGTTTCGAAGAATGGTCCAATTTAGGAGATTGGTCCAAACAGTCATTCCCTAGGGCAGACTCATTCTCTCCAGGTTGCACTGTGAATCATGCCAGAAGAATGGCCCAGTTAGGTTGAATGGTCCAGGTTCAGCAATCAGGGATAGTCATTCCATAGGGTATACTCTTTCTCTCCAAGTTGCACTGTGAATCATGCTGAAAGAATGGCCCAGTTAGGTTGAATGGTCCAGGGACAGTTATTCTTTTATGCTTGGGAAGAATAGTCAAGATAGCCCATGGCTGATGTTTAACTTTTCGAGGGCAGATGCTCTTCCAGATCTCATAGATGTGAGTGGAAGAATAGCCTAGATTGTATCATGATATTGTTTATGCAAATTGATATTAGATGATATGATTGTTGTAGAGACTGTATGTCTCTGGACAGTAGTTGTATGCTACTGTGGTGGATGTGATCCACTGGTAGTAACTATGGTTAGTAACCGTGTGCTACTAGGAGTGGTTGTGTACCACTGGTTAGTAGTTGTATACTACTATGAATAGACACAGTTGTATTCTATTGGATTTGATCATGAGATAGCCTGTTTGGCTATGATGATGCTACCAATTGAATGGTTTGTTTGTGCTCAAGATCATTTCCTTTAATACCTCCCTGGCTAGGAGGGAGTGTTGATATTATGGTAGTTGCGAGAGGTATTAACCTCTACATGTAACCTTTGACGAGTCTAGAATATTCCGGGAAGCAAGAGAAACCCTAGAAGGTTAGGAAATAACCTTCGAAGACAAGTCGACTCAAGATAATAATTTATATTAAATTATTATCCTCGAGAAGTAGAAATCAGCCCAGTTAGGTCACTTGGAGGACTATAAATAAGAGGGCATTAGAGCTTGTTTGTCACACTCACTCTCACAACTGTATAAGGACAAGTGGTGTGCATGACTAGAGGAGAGTTGCAGCTGCTATAGTGGTGACTTGGTTTTTGGTTGGACTTTCTGCTACGCTAGCTCTAGAGAGAGGTACGCTACCTTAGTTGGATATTGGTTCTAGGGTTTGCTTCCAGAATTATTCTATTTGTCAAGGTTAATGTGCTCGGGGGTGGCCTTTGTGCCTATGGTTGGGTGACAATATTATGGTGAAAACGAGCACACCTATTATTCTAACAAATGGTTCCTTGTTGACTGAAAAAATTCTATGTGCAGCTAAGTCACGGGACACGGAGGACACGGGAATACGAGTATCCGATACGGACACGGCGACCCTCAAAATCAGGACACGGGGGATCATAGACAAAAAAAAAATTAAAAATTAAGACTATAAGTTAAAAATTACTGAAATAGACAAAATATTGATAGATCATAGACTAAAGTAGATATTGATCAGTGATTCAGTGATACATCAAGAACTCCAAAAAAGATACATCATACATCACACAAATCAATCAAACTCTAAACATCATACTCATAGATGATAGAACATAGACATATTGATAGTTTGATACGGTGATACCGTATACAATGTACATGATACAAATAACCCACAGAACAATGAGCATTCAAAGCATATTACCACAGGTTTGTCAACATGCATACACAGTGCTCAAAGGAAAGGAATCAAATGAATGATCCATGTGTTCATGTCTTTAATATGTTTGCACAAATTTTGCAGTAAAACAGTGATTAAGCCCTCAGATAGTGTTAAAATGAA
>ML778133.1:538677-663818 GCA_009831015.1 Picea engelmannii
CCCTCAGATAGTGTTAAAATGAATGTGATGTTAGCATATTGAGTTAGGTCGTTGCATCATGTATTGCATTGATTTGTTTCCAGAGGTGCTTTGGATGTTAGGTCTATCAAAATGTTTCAAGAAAAGCAATGGAACAAAACTAAAAATTAAACCATTCATGGGAACCCTTGTACCATTATCACAAGTTCCAAAGAGCTGGAAGAAAACACCTTGTGTGCTTATGTGAGCTTAGGGAGAAATATTACAAGAATAAACTAGAATCAAATCATGTCAAAGATTTTCCAATGGCAACGTTGTAAATGAAACCAGAATTAAGGTGTTAGGTCGTTGGGGTTATAGACCAAATCGTTCATCAATATTCCTCATCGATTTGATTAAAATGCTTCTCAAGTTTTTAAATGTGTTAAAGTGTTGCCCAGATATATGGTATTTAAACACAAATTTAGCCATTTTCCAGAATTGTAAACCCTCGTCACTAGCCCCAGAAAATGACAGAGACCTCACACATTCAGGTGTCTAAATGAATTGAGGAAATTTGCATAAAGCTTCCAAACTCAGTCAAAGCCTTGAGGACTTACTTGTGAACCGAGCGATCGTTGTTGGCTGCCAGGCTTCAATATCCCACGGTGACAGTGAAATGAAACATCTAAAAGACAAGGGAAAACCCCTTTTTAACCTCCCGCATGCTCATTTACGAAGGACACGTTTTTAGATGGTGTCCGACACAGTTTTAGATGTTGTCCTGGGGTGATGACACGTGTTGAAGCAGTGTCCGACACGATTTTAGGACATGTCCTGAGGTGATGACACGTGTTGAAGCAGTGTCTGACACGTACCGTAGCGTGTCATCGCAGTGAAACTGCGGATACGGACACTTGGCCCATAAGGGATGTGTCAGGTGACTTAGATGTGCAGGTTTCATTCAAAGGTATGGCTCTAACACTTGAAAGGGTGTGTTCAGAAAAAATAGTACCATCTACATTAATTTCCATATGCATATGAAATAGTTCATTTTTAAGTGAGAAAAATCTATGTGGACTTTGTTCAAGCTTATGGAAGCAATCTTTGGAAAGCCTAGATAATGGAGGGCAATGCAAAAAACATACAAAGAACTAGAAGACAAAACTCCATAAGACTGCATTTGTACCTATTTTAAGTAGTGTCAAAGAAAATTATTTCCACAGATAAAGATAAGATAAGTTTATTATCCATGAGGTTTAGCTCAAGCGATCATGAGCCAAATGTTAGATCTCTCCCACAAAGTTGGGAAGGTCACGGATTCGACTCTCTTGATTCCCTCGGGGTGAGGTGCTTGGAACTTAGGCATCGACAGTTTACCCTCATTACCACCCATCAACAGATATGGCAGTGAAGTCTCTGGGGGTTTCCCATGGTTGGTTATAAGGGAAAAAAGATACGATAAGTTTATTAATGTCCAACAAATGACCAAAATAATAATAATAATAATAATAAGATAAGTTTATTAATGTCCAACATAGACTAAAGTAATGATATTTCTCATGTGCTAAAATAATATATCTGGTATCTCTTAGAAGAAATAATCTATCCCTTCTCCTTTCACCAACCTGACCCCCTTGAATATGTAATCTATTATTTGGTCTTTTAGAAGTTAAAATCTAGCACCTTTTCTCCTTCCACCATCCTGACCTACAAGGATTAAACATTGTTGGAAATGCACATTCACAATGCTTATAAACACTTACTTGCTTAATTTTGTCGAAACATAAGGTCCATAAGGTGCACTGAATCTACTGTTTATCATGGAGTTGCTGCGTTTGCGAGATTCAGAGACCTGTTGTTCAAGAAGAAAATCTTAGATTTCTTATTTTCATAAAGCATAATTGCATCAACTGACAATAGAACATGTCTTACTACTATTGAATCATGAAATATCAGAGACTTACCAATCTAATCTCAGATCCAGTGGCAAGGTTATTTGGTGCATTCACATGCAGAAGGGCTCGTTCTGAAGTTTTCAAGTTGAATTCCTGTCATGCTACCAAAAATTAATACTCACATAATGTAAAGAGGGGTGTCATCGTGATTCATAATTAGCTATGACATTATTATTTTGTTAGACATGTCTACCTGGAATTCAGGTAATTGAGGCGTGCTTCGTGGTAAAGCAGCTAAGGTTGGAGCTTCAAGAATCTGCAAGCCATTAATTACAAATATGAAGTGTTCAACTTTACTGTCTTGAACATGAAAACAGGGAAGCTCCATCGCGACAAACATTTAACACATTTTTCATCTTAATAGTTAACAACAGTCCATCTTAAGAGTTAAATCAGTAAATGTGATACCTTCTTGTTCAGTGGCCTTGCTTTGAACTTTGGCATGTTAGCAATCATTTCTTCTTCAAGTTCAGCTGAACTTTTAATCCTGGTATAATCAATGCCTTAAAAGCTCAATAATGGAAATAATTTTATGAGACGTAGATTTGATTCTAGCCTTTCAATTCAAATGGATAGATGTTTTCATCATATTGCTGTGACAATGACCGAGCATAAATCTAAGGGAAAACAAGAAGACTTGCACACCTTGTAGGTCTGGCCCGCTGTGAGGTCACAAGATCTGGCTCCTTTGGTCTTGTCAGCTTCAGTGGCTGATAAAAGATCAAGTTTGTAAGAAAACATGATTTACTGCTATATTGTAGAAAGAACATTTTCCAGCATATTTATCCTTCTAGACTTAAACACCCGACAAACTAGTAATTCATCCCAGCAAAACCTTTCAGTGGCATTTTTAACTATTTACTCACTTGTTGCTCTGGCCAGCTACGGAAGTGCTCTGTTGCATTAGATTGAAACTTAAGCACTTTTTCAGCAAAAGAAACATATGGGGATACTGTACTTCCACCCTAATACAAATCAAAGAATAATAAGTGAAGCAGAATGACAATAAAAATGTTAAATAGAATGAATACTGCAGAAATGTAATATCACATGAAATTTACAGATCGATAAGAGTTCACTCTAATGAATAATAACATCATCACTCAATCAGGCTATAGTATTGTGGTCCAAAGGAACATTATTGAGCATCGGGCTATTGTATATTGTGCCATATCAATCAAGCTTCCTGCATTTTGTTTACGATAATCATCTTTGGGATTATTATAAAATCAAACCTGCTAAGAGAAATCAGCTCAAGTTGTCAAGATAAGTGGCTAATGAAGTTATATTTTAAAGCCTGTAGAGGCAAATAGAATTTACACAGAAATAAACAAAATAAGTGAATAGCTCTACGAAACAATGGGTTTAAAAATAGGTTGTATGAATTTCAAAGCACTACCCATTATCAATGAAGTTCATTGCACCAATCAAAAAGAGCTATTGTAACTGAAACATGTGACCTGGAGTTTGGTTCCTTATAGGAAAGGTTTCTGGTATGGTAATGGCTGGGAAGAATCTGGAAAACGTTTCTGAGAAGTCTCCAGTACAGAAACATCTAAGAAATATTTCCCAGTAGATTCCAGTATGGAAATGCTGATCCTGTACTGTAACAAACAATTCCTTCAATTTATTTCTTAAATTAGGTGTGGGTGGTCCCAATGACTTGAAAACTCCAAAAGAGAAATAATTGATAAAACAACAAAGAAACAATGATTAGAAAAGAACCAAATTTTCAATGTTTTCACCATGGATCTCGTAACAGGTTACAGACCTAATTACTTTTATTTACACTTAATAATTATTACATAGAATCATATCCATTAGGGTCATGTCTCTTATATCCTACATATGGCAGTCTTCTTTACTGCATATCACCATATATGTTTGTATTATGTAACCTTTTACATTTGATATATTTATTTCTGTTCTTTTGAAATTTGGACTATATGGACTTGTTCCTTTACCTATGAATGCCTATGGAATACTGTGACTATAATAAGGTACATCACAGATCTATATACACACTGTGCAGAAAGAATTTCCTTCCTACTCATGCATCCATAGCTTAAGAATTGAATAGTTCAACCCAAAGTCACCAGACTCGGAATTGGAAAAAACTCGGTGAGGCAAAAAAATGAGGAGATTGAATCGGATTGGGGAAAAATCAGGAAAAGCTCGGCAGTAAAAAAAAAAAATATATATATATATATATATATATATATATTATATACACATATTTTGAATTAAAAAAAAAAACATTTTTCATTGATATCCAATAAAGCCATGTCCATACAATGCATAATATCAATAGATATCCAAAATTTGATGCCCTAGATGTCCAGCAGCATCAGTGGATGGCCAACAATTGTATATGGGTTCCCTAGATGGGTTACTTTGTCATCCTGTAGCTCTGTTTGTCACTTGCAATCAACCGACAAAGAGAAATTTCACTGAAACAGGCTGAAAAAATGACTGAAATGGCACTGAAAAGGGGTTTTAAATGCATCTTGGGGTCTCAGGTGAGTTAAACTCACCTTGACCAACTCACACTCGATCAACACTGAGTTTGAGTCATCCAAGTTGGAAAAAATCATCTGCTCACCAATCCAATCAGAACTTGTGATCTGGATCGTGATTCCTGTGACATTAGTTCTACCAATTTGACAGGAATAATATAAAAAGTCATAAGAAACACTGGTTCTTACACATGGACCCCTTTCCACAACATCTTCATGTTGCTTTTGATATGAATCTGTTCATTGCACCATTTCAATTGTAAAAGAGAAATGTTATTTAAAATGCATCTATATGGGATTCATGATTGGATCACTACTGGTTGTAGAGTCCCACATAGTTTATCAACAAAAGTAACCAGTTAAGACAAACCCCCAAGGGAAGCCCTTTTTTGAAATAAAGAATCAACCGAAAGTATCACAGGTTCTTTCAACTGAAAGAAAAAAGCAAGTTCACAGGATTGTTATTGTCATAAACTTAAGGGAGTGGCTCGACAGATAGAAGACAAGAATCTTCAAATCAACGGACATGCAAATTTGCTATCCAAGTTTGACTGCTCATCCCATTAGCATGGGTATATATGGTAATCATTAGCTTGTACAGGAATTCAACGAGTAGAGAGATGCACAGGTTTGGTATAATAAATAAGAAAAGAAAAAGCATTCAGTCTAAAAACTGCCAGGATAGATCCAAAGCTACACAAACGACAAATATGGCCACACATATGCATCAGAATACCTGTGCAAAGGCCTGACAAGATGCTCCTCGATGAGTCTGAAAGCGCTCCTCTGTATGAAAATGGAACTCTTGTGGAATTGTAAGAGTAGGCACAGCCTTGACTGGAGGAATATTTCTTGAGTTGCATACCTGTCAAACAGAGAACAAATCAATTGAAATTTGACAACCTAGCAGAACAAAAAACATGGGAACAAAATTCATTATCTACTTTCTATTTGTCTAAACAATATTTGTATCCAAGCAGATTAAGAAAACAGCAAAATGACATTATTCTTCATTTGTTTAATATGCATAAATTAATGTTAGCATGATCAGTAACTGTTAAATATAAAGTATTCTGCATAGATTGCAAACCTTTAATGAACAAGACCTACACAGAGGGTCATTGAAAATGAGTCCACAATAATAAAGAAACAACTGAGCAAATAATTTCACCAGATAACTCAGATGAATACTGTAGATGTATTCTCATTCAAACTTGTTATTAATAAGATCAGTAGTTGTTCTCAATATGGTTATATTTGTACAATGGATACAAGAAATGTAGAGGAAAGAGCATCCACTAAACAAATGCAATCTGGATTTGTATTTAGTTAAACAGTGTAGATGGGTATACAATTTAGCTTGAAAAACTGGAGATGTTAAAAAGAGAAAACATTGAATTCATGCACAATCTTTCATCAGTGGATTTTAATGAAGCAACATCCCCAAAATTTACAGCAATATAACTGAAACAAGTTCACCAGTTCTATCTTGTATTTGACTGATCTGAATGAACCTTTTTATCCCATTGAGAAAATGCAACATTCAAAGTATACAAATTAATTAACCTGTAATAAGCTACCTGGGAAATTGTGATGTAATCGTTCTTAACATGTCTTGACTGGCAAAGTATACTAATTAATTAACCTGTAATAAGCTACCTGGGAAATTGTGATGTAATTGTTCTTAACCTGTCTTAACTGGCCGCCTTCAAGCTTTTGCCTTTTATTAGAATAATGATTTTCTGCTTGGATTTTGCTTGAAACTGGAAGTTCAGCCTTAGTTCTCTGACTCCTGCAGCCACATGCATGCATATATAAAACGATGATAGCTTACCCTTCTCATGAATTTGACATTGTGAAGAAAAGCTTTGAAGTAGTTTATAATACCAACACACAATGATACAGAAATATAAAGGAAAAAAATACATCAGCTTCAGTGATATAAACCTGGGCAAAGGTCGCTTCAACTTTTTTGTGTGTGCATGCCTTCTCACACGAGATTCATGCTTTACCACATCTGAATGGTCTCGCTTTGCAAAGAGCTTTCCATTTGTTATTTGCATATGAAATGAACTGCAACACTTAGTTGAGTCCTCTCTGGCTTTGTCACATTTTGGAGTGCAAGCATCTTCAACAATATCTTTTTGTTTGGCTTTAGAAGAACTTGCTACAACAAAAAGGCACTTCCTTGATCAAACAGACTTGCAAAGTTCAAATAGGGAAAAACTAAAAACCAGAATTAGATCAAATATTTATCCATGTTGACTAATAAGATGAAAAACAAAGATAATGTATTTGTTCATTCTTCTTTGTCACTACCCTCTTGCTCCTGTTTTGCCTAACCTATTTATTGTTTATTAATCATGGTTTGTTTCCATTTTTTTGCTTTATACGAGCAGCAGTTAAGATGGAAACTCACAGGTATTGACAGTAGTCTCTTGGCCGATCTGGTCATTACTGATTTGAGCTTCTACCAAATTTCTAGCCACTGAAGAGCTGCAGGAAGATCAGTTGTTAGAAATTCACCTAGACACTAGACTATCCAGATTCCAAAGCAACAACCTCATTCATTAAAAATACACATCAGAGACGGAGAATTACAAGAACTGACTCTTTTTTATTTTTCTCTCTTGTCAAAAGTTTATCATCTAAAACCAGACTAGAACAAGCTAACAGCCTCTCTCATCATGTTTTTTACAATATGTTCCTAATGATAGGAAGCATATAATACAACTTTTAAACATGTTATTGATTACACCGGATAGTTGTGGTTGCAGCTGAGAGATTAAGATTAGATTAATTCTGCCAGTAGATTTTGTTTCTCATCAGAGTTCAAAACAACCTAAATGGTTCAAAATATTACTAGTTAATATCATGCTATCTGATACAATAGAAAAATGGACTAAATGTAATTCATTTTCTTTTTAATCTGTTTATTCCTCCTTGTAAAGCTGCCTTGTATCATTACAGATTTGCCAATACTTGAAGCTAATAAAGTGCACCGGTTACAAATAGAACCACAGGAGTGTATACATGAAGCACACTGAAATATAACTGTCAACTCCATAGTTATCCTTACAAATTTTACAAGTGGATACGACAAATAAGACTTAAAGATTAACCAGAAATATCATCAAAACAAATTTATGAATAGAACCACAAAAGTGTATGCATGAAGCACACTGCAATTATTAAAATACAACTGTCAACTCTGTAGTTATCCATACAAATTATACAAGTAGAGACAACAAATAAAATTTAAAGATTAACCAGAAAAATCATTACAATAAATTTCTGAATATATCAATGGGCAAATTTGCTGTTGTAAGAAAATAAATTAACCTGATATGTGGGTCCAAGATCTAAGGGTCTTCAAGAACCAAGATTTTTGAGGAGTACTATATTGAGGTCAATGACAAATTAGAACCCATTGTTGTCATTAACTAATGGATGTGAAAAATCTGCCGATGCAAGCCACTACCTTCCCAATTGAGCTGTATACCTGAAATATCGAAGCCACTGACTAAAGAGCATATGAATGTACTTCCAGATGACCTCCCCCCACCATGATAGCCTGTTCATAAGGCAATTGATATATTACCAACCAAATAAGCTGGCCCCAACATAAGTACCAAAAACTGGAACAGCATCTGAAGGATTGAATATTTCAAGTGGTTTATTGCTTCAATTACCAGAGTACAACGCTCATAGCAACAACATAAAGGTAGATCATGTTTATAGTTTTTCGTTGATGCTTTAAGTTTCAAACAGGGTATACTTCTCTAACAATAGTCTAGAAATTAGAATTGGAATATTGCACTACTTCTCCATTCTCGGGGAATTTGACAATAATTAGATAGAGCAATAGATCTCTACAGGGACATATGAACGATTCTAGGTCTCAAATGAATTCCACTAAACATTTTGGTTGTAATAAATTCTACTAAACATTAGATTGGAAATTTTTTAAGAGGATAGATGGGAACAATTCTATGTCTCAAAATGAGTTCCATTGAATGTTTTGTTTAATGTTTTACTGTAAAACAGGAACAAATAGTGACAGCAGGTACTGGAATTCTGCTGCTAAGGCAATCTTTAGAAGAACAATTCTGCCCAGTTTAAAGCTGTGATCATGCACGCAACCATTCCAAAGAATTCGAGAAGAAGGAAAATTTCCATAAGATATTCCCTAGAGCAAAACTAGAAGCAAAAATACTCCAATCCCCACTCGAGTATTCATATTCCCATCTCAATGAGTTGGTGTAACTTAGGACTGAAATACCGGGAAGAGAATATATTTTACTCTACTTGAGTAGAACTGATAGAACAACAGGATATTGAATAAAACGTTTCATAAAATAGAGCTACTTTGCTTGACTAGAGCTGATAGAACAACGGGATATTTCTCCAAGATTTTCATAAAATAGAATCTATTATCTCCTTAGAAGCAAAAATACTCCAATCCCCACTCGAGTATTCATATTCCCATCTCAATGAGTTGGTGTAACTTAGGACTGAAATACCGGGAAGAGAATATATTTTACTCTACTTGAGTAGAACTGATAGAACAACAGGATATTGAATAAAACATTTCATAAAATAGAGCTACTTTGCTTGACTGGAGCTGATAGAACAACGGGATATTTCTCCAAGATTTTCATAAAATAGAATCTATTATCTCCTTAGTGGCAGTACCCCTTACATGTCAGACAGATTTTGGGAAAAGTCGATGACCTAAAGAAAGCCACGGAATCACATTTCAAAACTCTAGCTAACCATGGTTCGTGTTTTTAATCATGCATGTTGGAGATTCACTTTGTCTTCGATCCTAATATTGACTACTTTTCTTGATGGAATGACTGAGTGCATGCAAATGAGGAAAAGAAAATAACAGATTAAATCAGCAATGTTCAAATTTATGTGAAACAGTAGAAATAATGCAATAAAAAGCTTGAACTCACCTAGTAGGAAGCAATGGTTTGTCTCCAATCTTCACCAAATTATCCACCTCTTGCTCTGCTCGAGATAAAGATGCACTCACTTCTGTCTTTCCGGGTGAGGAACAATGGACAAGTGCAGATGATAAAATCTCCTCTTTCTTTCCAGATGAAACATGAGAAATAGCAGTCAAATTTGATATTTTCGGTTCAGATATAACAGATAATAGATCAGTATCTGAAATTTTTGAAATCCTGGGAGGATCTGAAGGACCCACGAGAGCTGTTCCAATGGTTTCTTCGGATTCAAGGTAACTCTTTGCATCCTCTGTTACATCATTTCCTGTAGCCTCTAGAACAATTGAAATATCGGGAGAATCTAGAGGACCCACAATAGCTGTTCTAACAGCTTCTCTCGATTCAGAGGAAATTTGGGCATCCCCCGATGTATCAGCTCTACTAATTGCATCAGAAGAGCCTGATCCTGATATATTGATTTTTCCATGTTTGGGAGAAACTCGAGCTATTAGCTGCAAACAATATAATGTGCTTTACAAATTAACCCCAGTTTAATTCCATTGCTAAACACACCAAACATGCCAAGATGAAATGGCAGTTACAACATATCTTGACCTGCAATGTAAAATTTATTAATAATTAACCCAACAAAAGACACCTGACAAAGTAAAGCAAATTCAGAAATATAATCATTTTTCAATCGAGAAAATAGTTCTAATTTGCACACAATCTGCAAAATGTCATCTCACCTTGTAGTCAATACTCACTGAACGGAAATAGTTAGATGTGAAGTATGACAAATAATATGCGAAGGCCAGAACGGGAGTACACAAGATATTCTTGAAAGTTGAAATATAGCGAGGTTAAGAACACAAATATGGAAAGATTTTTTCACTAAAACCAATACAGACCTTTTCCCGACAAACAATAAGAGCATCCTGACATGAAACATACAACTGTCTGTTCTAGAGTATATGTATTTTAATTTAATGCTTGCAAAAGCCAAAAAGAAAAGAATATTGCTTTGGAATATTAAAGAGGAGATTTCAATATCAGAAATTACTCAGAATACTAAACACAGTTGGAATATTAAAGAGGATATTTTAATATCATAGAAATTACTCCAAAATACCAAACACAGAGAACCAGAAAGTAATAGTTATATGATGAAGGACTCAAAGATCAAAAAGATCAGGCAAACAAGTGGCAGGATTGTTCGATGTGGCACATACAGCGGACCAAAGAAAACGACTAGAAAAGGTGGGACTCGATATTGACACTTATACTGATGAACACTCCCATTTTGTTTGTCCATTTTTAACATCTTGCAACACAGAAATAACAGGACCCGTGACTGTGAAAAGGGAGTAAAATACAATGCTAGATGATGAATCTGATTGGATAGTCGAGTGACCTGTTACAAAACTTGGATCAATGGAAAACTCAGGGAGGCCGGAAAGTAAGATTTCGACTCGGGCTTGGCTCAAACTCAGGAAAAGCTCAGCTTAATTTTTTTTTAGCAGAATCGCAATTTTTTCGTGTTCGGGTTATATAAACTTATAAAGTGGAGTTCACAAGTCACACTCACCGACCTGTGGAAAACTGGGCGACTACTCGTATGCCAAACTCACTGCAAACTAGCGAGTTTGACTCGGGAGTACTCGGAGAATTAGCTGAGTGTTGTAACAAGGAACTCGAGTCTACAGAACGTTTAATACTCAATATAAAGGAAAGTTCAACGAATAATGACTTCATAATCAACAAGGATCTACACATTGCAACAATAAACGTACCTTTCGAACTTCATCATAGCTGTCCTCCAGGCCCGAAAATTTATTGGTTTCCAGTAGAGATCTAGTTTTCACATGTGCTGTCACCGAAGACCAAGAAAAACATCAAGTATGAACAGAAATGATAAAAAGAAAACGCAAAAATGGCAAAAGCCCATTAAAGAAACATGAAAATCATAATGCTCTGTTCTTTCTGTACAAGAGCAGAATGTGGCAAACACCCTAAATCTATAATTTCTTTCTTCCAAGGAGACAAAAATCGGGATCTCCTGTGAGAGGAAACCCCAGATTTTCGGTTTCAGTGAGGCCATGAATGTAACTTACGAGAGGGTAAATAGCTTGCAGAGATTTGGAACCAGCGCTCAGCCTCAGCCGTTTCTTCAGGGGTTTCTCCGGCTGAGAAGTCGAAAAATCGAGGGGCCGAGAACTCGTATTTTTCATCGATGTAATTCAGTGGGGCATCACTGTTGGCCATGGTGGGAACAAACCCTTTCTTATCAGACAATAACTTTCAATGATGCCGTCCTGATTTCGAAGGATTTATCGGTAGGAGCGCGGCATTCTCTGTGCTGAAATCCCTACATCGGCTAACCAATCCTTCAATCAGAGTATGAGACGGATTTTCTCCAATAAAAACCCAGGGACTGCACTTTCAACCAGTCGGGAAAACAGAGAATTGCTTTCAAATTTTGAATTGCTTCTCCAAACGGTCTTATTAGGCTTTAATTGAATTTTTTTTTTATGGGTACGAGTACCAACCTTATCAAGGACAATATCTACATTATTGTAGATACATCTTAAATTAGGATTTAAGAAGCATTCCATTTGTAATTTTTTAATCATTTTATTGTAATTAAAAAAATTAAAAAAAAAATTAATTCCTCTTATCTCGGTTTAGGATGATAAGAAATTTAATTCCGGTTTAGGATGGGTTTATATTGGTTTAATATTTTAGAAGTTTTCATGTAAGTGTTTATATTAATTTAATATAGTTTTCACTGACAATATCTTTCTCTTACCCCGGGTTGTAAAGTTTGTCATTTAACATTAACATTATGTAAGTTAATTAATTAAGTGACAAAATCTCTCCATATTGATCCATTGAGTCTGTGTAATCATTAAAAGGAACTATTGAGTCCATGCAATCATTAACAAGAAAAGACCTAAAAATATAGAATGAAATTTCAACCTAGTTTTATAATTTGTTCTAGATGATATAATTATAAATATATTTAAGATTGTTAAATTGTTATTAAGAGAAAAGGAGTAGGAATATAGAATGAAATTTTATCTAGAGGAATCAAATCTTTTTAAATGTAAACCTCTTTACAATATAAAATTTGAGGAAAGGTTTGCACTTCTAAAAATTTGATTCCTCTCAAAACTTGATTAAATCCAAGTTAAAATGAATTTAAACTACTTTATAAATATTATATTATATATTAAAAAATTTAAATATATAAATCTATATGATTTTAAAATATTGTTATTATAATAATAATGTAATTTTAAGATTAAAATTTAATTACAAATATTTATTTATTTGATAAATAAATTAATAGTATATTTATATATATTATTAAATAGTTAAATTAATAATATATATTGATTATATTATTTGAAATTTTTTATTAAAGACTTTTTTTTAGGAAAAATAAAAAAAAAAATATAAATTAGAAACATACATAAATAGAGAGAAATTTACTTTAAATAAGAAATACCGAGATAAATAAGAAATAATAGTAATCTTTTATTTTTATTTTATTTTTTAATGTAATGTGTACATGTGTGCTAGGCACAAAAAAGCATAATACTCAAATTGTAAGGATATTAATTTTTAAATTCATAAAATTTTGTGAAAGAAAATTGAGGGTGGGTGGATGGGTAGGTGTAGAGAAAGATATTATACAAAACATATACAGAGTAAAATTTCAACATAAAAAAATAAAAATAAAAAATGAAATATCATTATAAGATAAGCTTGATAGTAATAAAATTTGTGGTAAAGTTAAATAATAACTACAAATTAAAAAATATTTTAATTAAAAAGAGCAAAGATAGATATAATTCTTAACATTTTAAAGCTATAAGTATTTATGTTAGTTAGTACGTCATATGCTTGTGGATATATTATCTCACATATAGGTCAAGATATAATGTTATCATCACATATCATGTTAATTGTACTATCACATCAATGTTATAGTGTCCATACATGTTAACATACCATTCGATCAAGATCAATTATAACTATACCCTTATTGTGTAAATCCATACATTTTCAACATATGAAGGATTATATTTATTCAGCTCCATCAAAAAGGGCCCACAAACTAAGATATTAGAATCATCAATGGTGTTAATGCCATATTGACTAAAAATGTTACCACGTCAACCAAAAACCTTCCACCCAAAAGCTAATTTTCAATTGGTAATTTTTTTACTATAAAGGATGACTTTTAAATTTGGAAAAATTTAATATAAATTTTAATGTTTATGTTCCATTAAATTATATGTCTCACATTGATCATTCTCCTTCGAGGTAACATTAATTATGTAGTGTTAGGTTGTAACACTTATTGACTATTTGGGGGTTTTTACAAACTCGTGTGAGATTGGAGCGTTGGATTCGATCGCTGCCCTCCTCTAGGGTTTGATCCCGGGCTCCAGGTCGCCGCCATAGCCACGCCAGGGGGAGGGAATTCCCCTCCCTCCTCCCCAATACCCGCCGAAGAGGCTTTTCGTAGGCTTCTAGCTTCGTCAGGGAAGAAATCGGTGGCCAAAGAGGCCCCGAAATTTGTCAAGAAACTCGACTCCATACCAGAAATCACATTGCCAGAGGAGCACTCCATCAAAATCGCCCTGGCCCTTGCTGAAAGAGGATTGGTCGGCCAATTCATGTGGCTTTGGCCCTCAGCCAAAACCACAGACGACTGGATTCAGCGTAACTGGAGACCCCACCTGAAGCACAGTGTCACCTGCTACCCGGTGGGGAGAGGATTCTTCGTCTTCGAATTTATCTCAAAAGAAGATCGCGATCTCATCTTCCGAAGTGGCCCCTATTTTATGGGCACGCAAGGACTCTATCTGAATAGGTGGTATCCAGACTTTGACCCAACAGTTGACGTACCCAAAGAGGTACCGGTCTGGGTACGGCTCCCTAATCTTCCAATCCATTGTTGGAATACTCCAGCCCTGGAAAAAATAGGGAACACCCTAGGGTGCTTCATTGACAAAGCAGATCATAAAGGCCAATACTCCTGCGCGAGGATCTGTGTTGAAGTTGATCTGGAGGCAGGTCTTCCAGAAGCCATCAAACTCTCCTTAGGCTCTTGGTCTCACTTCCAGAAACTCGATTATGAACAGCTTCCTTTTAAATGTCGGCTCTGCCATGAATATGGCCATTTCCAGTGCAATTGCCCAAAAGGCCAGCCGGAAGAAGAAGGCGAGGGATGGCAAAGGGTCAAAAGAGGAAAGGCCAACCCCAAGCCAAATGAAAAAAAAGCACCAAGTAATGCTCAGAAGTCAGATCCCAAAGCCTCGTCGAAGGAACCCGTCCAGCCTCAAGCCAGGACTCAGCAGCCAGGCACCGCGGTTCAAGGGGCAAGTTCCTCGGTGGTGAATGACCCGGCAGCCCCTCCGGTTATTGTCATACGTGAATCCTCTCCCCATGATCACATTGGTCCCGCAAAGACGCAAGGCACCCAAGGTGCCACCTCGTTGGAGCCAGGGGAAATCCAACCTGAACCAGCAAACCCCTTATCTGGAAGCTCTCCTACGCGCGGAGAAATGGAAGAAGACTCTGATCCAGGAGGAGACACTGATGAAGGATCCACGGAGTCTGAGAGCTCGCATGCAACTCCAGCCAAGAACCCAAGGGGCAGGAAATCAAATAAAAAGAAAAGGGAAGAATTCTCTTACGCAGATATTATGCAAGTCTCCCAGAAAACTCTTAAAGGTATGATGAGTACAAGATCCAAGCAAGGCCAGGCCTCCAAAGGGGTCGTCCCCTCTAAAAGTAAATAATGCGGTACATCTCCTGGAACTGCAGAGGTCTAGGCAGTCCACAGAAAGTCGAAGCAATGAGAGACTTAGTAAGAATCAATAAGCCTGAGATCCTGCTAGTTCAGGAGACAAAAATGGAGGATGATTCTGCCCTCCATGCAGGAAAAGCATTCTGGAAAAAAAGCTCGGGGGAAGCTGTCAGCTCCAGGGGGGCCTCAGGAGGTCTAGCCACCTTCTGGGATCCCTCCATATTTGAGCTGCTCGCTGTTCACAGTACCATGCACTGGATCTACACCAAACTCCTTCACAAAGTCTCGGGCCATCATGTAAGTTTGTTCAACCTCTATGTTCCAATTTTGTTAGCTGAAAAAAAAGATTGTTGGGAGTCAATTGAAGTGTTCCTCAGCCTCCACAGGCCCGGGAATTTAATCATTGCAGGGGATCTAAATGTCACTCTAGATGTAAATGAGAAAAAAGGGGGCTCTATTGTCCGAGATCCCTCTCGGGAATGGGTTGAAGACACCATCTTAGGATGGGATCTTGTTGACATAAAACCCTCCAATGGCAACTTTACCTGGACTAATAAAAGGCTAGGGCCAGGGCACATCGCGGCCCGCCTAGACAGGTTTTTGGTTCACTCCAACTTCCTCACCCTGGGGCTTCATGGCTCGTCCAAAATCCTTCCCAATTGTGTCTCCGACCATAAACCTATCCTTCTTGATCTCTCTGTTGATGAGAACCTGGGTCCCATCCCCTTTAGGTTTAGTCCCCTGTGGGTCCAGCAAGATGGCTTTATTCAAATTGTCACCAACTCTTGGAGTAAAAAGGTTACTGGAAACCCCTCCTTTATTTGGGAAGGAAAACTCAAACGATTAAAACTTGATCTGAAGAACTGGGCTAAGCTTCATTCCTCTCCGGTTTCTTGCAGAAAAGATGCTCAAGCTGCCCTGGAAAACCATCAAGCTCACATGAATTATGTTCCCATCACTGAAAGCAATTCTCAGACAGAAAGCAACCTTCAGAAATCCTTTTACAAAGCCTGCAGAGTTGAAGAAGAGTATTGGCGGCAAAAATCTAGAAGCCTTTGGTTAGAGAGTGGTGACAAAAATACCTCTTATTTTCACAAACAAGTTGTAGCTAGAAAAAATTACCAAACAGTGAAAGAAATTTCCCACCAAGACAATCTGCTGAAAGATTTTGAAGGCATTAAACAGGCTGCCCTTTCCCACTTCCAAGACCTTTTTACAGCTCCCCCTGTTGAACCCTTGGTCCCTTACGCTTACCCTCTCTCGTTGATTCCCAAAGTGGTTCAAGCCTCTGATAATGACACCCTTGCAGCCCCTATCACCATGAAAGAACTCAAATCTGCTCTGTCCCATTTGAACCCGGACAGCGCTCCTGGACCAGACGGATTCACAGCCAGATTTTTTTCTAATTACTGGGATATTATCAAATATGATCTTCTCCGGATGGTAAGGAACTCTCAAAGACACCACAAGCTGGGAGGGAGCACAAACTCCTCTTTCTTGGCCTTGATCCTGAAGGAGCAAGGGGCCTCTAATTTCTCTAGGTTCAGACCCATCTCCCTCTGCAACACAGGATACAAGCTGGTTACCAAGATTATAGCCAATAGGCTCAAAAAGATTCTGCCAAGAATCATTCCCGAAAACCAAGGAGGTTTCATAAAAGGCAGGAAAATTCTAGACAATGTCATTCTTGTTCAAGAAGCCATCCATTCTAGCGTCCACCGGAAAGAGAAAGGAATGATTGTGAAACTAGATCTCGCCAATGCATTCGACAGAGTAAGACATGACTTTCTTTTCACAGTGATGGAGAATTTCAGGTTTTCCCCTGAGCTCATTGGTTGGATTAAAGGATGCATTTGTTCCCCTTGGATAGCTCCTTTGGTCAATGGGAGACCGACAAACTTTTTCCAGGCCTCTAGAGGGCTGCGCCAGGGATGCCCCCTGTCCCCGCTCCTCTATGCCATACAGGCCTCTGTGCTCAGCTTTCAGCTAAACAACTGTCAACAAGATCTCTCCCTCCCTGGTCTCCGCATGGCTCCAAATGTAAAGGACATTAATCATGCCCAATTTGCAGATGACACTCTGTTGTTGGGTGGCGCCGAAATCCTTTCTGCAAGGAGATTCAAGAAGGAGCTTGAAATCTACAATCAGGTCTCAGGAAGTAAAATCGACCTGCAAAAAAGCAAAATTTATTGTTGGAACTGCCCTGGAACAGAACTTGGAAGAATCTCCAGAGCGCTGGAAATGGAATACCCGCAGAATTAGGTCTCTTTCACTTATCTGGGGGTTCCGATCTTTAAAACCGCCAGCAACTCAGCGAACTAGAACCCCATCATTGACAAGTTAAAAGCAAAGATTCAGAAGTGGGGGGCCGGCTGGCTTACCCTAGCAGGAAAACTAGTTTTGCTGAAATATGTTCTTTACAGTATTCCTATTTATCAATCCTCTATACTTCTGGCCCCCAATAAAGTCATCGGTAAGATTGAAAGTCTCTACAAAAAATTTATGTGGGAAGGAGGGAAGGGAAACCTGAAAAAGTTACATCTAGTAAGCTGGGACAAAATCCAAAAACCTTATAGAGAAGGAGGCCTCCAAGTTAGAAGTATTCAGGCTCAGAATTTAGCAATGGGATCCAAACTCCTTTGCCAACTGGTGTCCGGAAGATCTAGCTGGAGCAAGAGGGTATTGTGGAAAAAATACTTCACAGGGCAGAGACAAAGGTGTTTAGATAAAAATCCCCCCAATATAAAAGGTTCCCCTATCTTTAAACTCTGTCTCAAAGCATTGGAACATTTTAGATCTTTATTGTACTGGATCCCTGGTAATGGAAAAAGAATCAAAGTGTGGGAAGAGCCCCTGGGGAAAAATCCTGGAATCCAGAATATAAAACAGTGGCTTCAAGAGCAGCATGTCCTCACCCTGTGGGACCTCTCTGTCTGGGATAATGAAAACAATTGGATTGATTGGAATTTAGGCGATCACCCTTCCAGGCTTGAAGAGGAGGCAAAGCTACTAACCACGCTCCTGCAGGGCAAAGCCCCACTGAACCAAGCTGCCAGGGACAAGAGAGGGTGGGGTACAAAATCTGGAAGTTTCTCTACAACTGAAGGCTACCAATCTTTAATGATGATCCCTCATGCTGCTCCAAATCCTGCCAGTTGGAAGTTCGTCTAGTCCACTTTGTCCATCCCGAAAGTTGATCTTTTCTACTGGAATATAGTGCATAGAAGTATCCTCACCGCTGAGAACCTAAGAAAAAGAGGCCTGGAAGACCCCTCAAGATGTTCCCTGTGTAAGAATCATGAAGAAAACATAGACCACTTACTGCTCTCCTGTCCCTACTCAAAAGGGGTATGGCAAGAAGTCCTGCCCATGGATAATCCCAGTCCTGTCCTGCCCTCTATAACTATTGAGCTCCTTTCCAACTGGGTTGTCTCCTCTCCCTTCAGTCTTGTCAACAAGAACATGCTCAAAACAATTTGGATGTTGCTGCCTAAGTTTGTTTTCTGGAAACTGTGGCTTGAAAGGAACAATCGCCTGTTCAGAAATGTGGAGAGCCCTCCATCAAAAGTGGCAATGAGAGCCAAATCTCTACTTGGAGAGTCCCTGGAATACAAACCTGCGCTTTGGAATGCTCAGGCGTTAAATGAGAAGGAAACTGCTTGGATTACAGCTCTAACCACAAGTGCTCAAGCATTGCCCTCTGTCAGGTCTCCAACTCAAGCTGTGTGGGAAATTCGAATGCCTGAAGAGGACTTCCTAAAATGGAGAATAGCACAGGAGGCTCATTGTTTGTTCTTCGATGGCGCCTCGAAGGGAAACCCAGGACCATCGGGTGGAGGAGGAGTGATCCTTGCGCCCTCAGGCTCCACGCGAACCACCTTTGCCTGGGGGCTGGGAACCCAAACTAATAACTCTACTGAATTTTATGCCCTGTGGCAAGGTCTCCGACAAGCACTCAATCTAAACATCCAAGCTATTTCAGTCTTCAAGGACTCTAAACTGGTGGTGCAAGCCATGTGCACGAAGACTAAACCTTCCAGCCTCCAATCGAATCGGATCTACCAGAAAATTTTGGTCTTAGCTGGCAAGTTCCAAACCATAAACTGCTTCCATGTGCTTCGGCATCTCAACAAGCAAGCTAATCACGAGGCCAACTATGCTACGCTCCTGAGCAGGAGCACCATTTCTGTCAATGGGATCGTCTCAAACTATAATACCCCGTGACACGGATAGGACGAAACTCGGCCCAGGTATCCGTTGCACTCAGGGTTACATTGATTCTTGTGAAATTCGTGGAGCCAGTGTCCCATTCGCACAGACCGGGGCTCCCTTAAGGCATGCTTCCAGTTCTTCTACTCAGGAGAGTCGCCACGATCTGCGCGGCTATGCTTCCTCGGCCCTGGTCACCTTAGAAATTACTGGGAATGCTCCTCAGGAATATTGGATTTCGTCAACATTGCTTTAAAGTGTAATGGACCCTGCCGCTAATGACAGAGCAATCTGTCTCGTCGAGGGAATCTGCCAGTGTAACACAGCCCCCGGAAGCTGATTTTTCGGACTATAATTAAACTATCCCCCAATTGCGGTTAAAAAAAAACATTAATTATGCAATGTTCTTGATTCGAAACAAGACAATGGGGATTTAAATATGCACTTGATCTAAATTGTAGTAGTCAAATTCAATGTTGTGTATACCAAAAGTTTCACCCTACATTTTTTTTCACAATACCACAACAAATTGAGTATATCACTCTAGCCTTAGTAGAGGACAAATACACTTTAGGAGATTTAGAGGTCGATTTTAACATTTTCATTTGCAATGGTACCTACCAGTCATCAATGACATAGTGTCAATTAAGTCGTAATTTTAATTCCAAAAATAAAATCGGTGCTACTGAAAGATTCACTTTTCATTTTGGGGGTGCCATAATAGTATCAGTTGTCAAGGCCAGAATTTTAATCAAATCACTATTTTAACCACCACCCAAAAAAGGGTTCTACTGGTAGCACCACTTTTTGAAACAAGGGTTGATTTTGGTGTTTTTACCCAAAAATATGGGTTTTGGGGCTAGAGTTCTCATCTTCAGGCCACAATTCTCGTTAAGTTGGTAACTATGTTTGTTATATATGTGAATTATATGGTTTACAAGCTATGATTATGTTAACCTAGTGTACATAGCCATCGTTTTGAGTGAATAAGGGATCGATTGGTTGAAGGGATTCATTGTGACTATTGGGATTCAACACCCCATAGAATTAACTTGTGTGTGAATACTAGAAAGCCATGTAGCTTCTATCAACATCGATTTAGATAGACCACAAATTAAAATTCCCAACTAATTCAAAATAATAGTGGATTGATTAAGCCACAATGAATTGCCAAAGTGTACAAGCATAGCAATTAATCACAATGGACAATAAAGATTTTACCTTGGAAACCCAAATGGAAAACCCAACTTCAAATGGTGACACTTAGTCTTTATTCTTGAAAATTGTAATGTTATAATGTATTCTCATGGGTCTCTATGCCATTCAACAATTTACATAGCTAGGATTTTTCTTTGCATCAACTTCCACTCTACCAAACACCCTTTCTAAGTCAAATTGGTAGAAGATATAGACAACACTTGGGTGGATGGAAGGCCAAGTATCCTTGTCTCTTCATTTTCCATTCCCTAGTATTCTTCTCTCATATTCCATCCTTTTGCTAGTGACTTTCCTCCTCAATGTTCCTCATGTTTTTTGGCTTCTTGTGTTTTTCGATTACACTCTTTTTTTGTCAACCCTCATTTTTATTGATTACTTGTGTGTACTAAGTCTCATTAACCATTTGTTGTTTTTTTCATATCCATTTCTGATCACACCTCCCATTTGAGAGGCTTTTGGTCCCCAAAAGCTTCTAAGGAAACCAAATCTTTATTAATGTGCCACATGTCTTCTTCTCTAGAATATGGCTCTCAATGTTGGCTCTTTGCTATAACTCTTGGCTCTAGCTCTAGCTCCTACTCTAGATCTATCTTTGGTGCTTGTTATGGCTCTAACTTTGGTTTACGACTTCACTTGTTCTAGCAATGCATAAGTCTACTCATTAATTATTTATTGTGCATCATACTCTACAATCTCTATATTTGGAACTCTTCAATTAGAATTATTTCTCACCTTCAACGTGCAAGTCTCTCTCATTCTTAGACTTGGAGATAGCCTATCTTGGTATCCAACAAAAACCAAGTTGAACTATGGTATTTGCTTGTTCATTGTTAAATGTATTCTCTCTTTTTTCCTAGTTGGTACTTACATAACACTTATTCAACAACGAGATCCTAGAAATCAATATTCCATTGCACAAAAAATAAGTAAAGTGAATTGTGGATTGCTTCCTTCTGTTGAGATCAATTTATTTCCAACATGGAAATTTTTTTATTGTTTGCATGTGCTTACACATCACTCTTTCTCTATCACAATGTCAATTGAATGACAACCTTTTTGTGTAATCACAACACTATTTTACCCAAAATACTCGACCGCTCATACAAATCTATGGTTGTAGGTGACATTAATGCCTACATTCTTGAGGATGAGGGGAAAGCATTAACATTTGGACAATACAAGGAATGGCTAGCAAACAACTTAGAGAAATTGTTGTAGCCAAGGGTTTTCCTAATACTAATGTACTCGAGAGAATAAATTAGGGAATCACTACCACAATGTTGTAGATGTAATAAAGTGCAAAAATATGATCCAATCATGCAAAACTAATCATTCAAATTGATGTTACACAAACTAGCAACTCAATCCATCATTTTAGCAACTACATACACCATGAATTATCTAACATTCAACAAAAGAAGTTATGATGCCAATCTAGGCTACAAATACTACTCCACACAGCTCATAGAAATACATACAACAAATTCACTAAGAAACCAAGCAAACAAAATAGTTGTTTGTCTCATTGGTTGTCATGGAGTGTCAAGGAAACCCCCAATGTCAATGACCTCCATGCATCAATCTTCGACATGTCTCCAAGAAGGGAAAATTCATGTGCAATACTAAAGGAAAAAATTGGAGCGGGGTTTCCCTTGATGTCGATATCAATCTTCTATCCACTTTGTTGGTGACATTGACCTCCTATGTTGCTATAACTCCCTATACAATCTCTAATCCTTGGGTTAGAAATGCATTAAGCTCTTCATTCCCTTTAATATTTTCTCTCCACACTCTTTTCTCAGTGGTGCAATTCCTAAGATGAAGCTCCATATGAAACCTCCAACATTTTGCTTCTTAATGTCCACTCCAACTTGTAGTGCTAACAATAATGTTTGGTGTTGCATGGATTACTTGGCATACCTCATTTCCTCTATGTGCCTCTAAATTTGTTCTTGAATTGGGAAAGTCTTCTTACCATTCTTCCTCTAAAAACATTCAAGTGTGTGACATCTGGATTGCTTCTACTAGCAAGATGCCTCATGATGGCCTCTCTTCCCATGGGAAGAACACATCTTAGAATACCAACAAACGATAGCTCTATCACTTTTCTTCTTGCAATAGTAACAAATGAGAGATGTCTTGCTTAATGCAATCATCTTGTTATTTTTCTTCTTGTCCCAGTTGTTATTTCTTCTAAGTGTTGGTGTAGACCGAGTCTCTAAACTGTCCTCATAGCCATCCTTCTACAATCTACCACAAGAAGGATAGAGTGGTAGTGTGTTTCCATATTCATTTGTTGTTGCTCTTTCTTCTGATGAGAAGGAAAAATCTACCACATCTTTTGCCTTCACAAAAGTGATATAAATGGACATGACCTTTTCCACTATGCCACCAAAACCTAGGCCTTCATGTTTTGACCATTTGTTCAATGACAGTGGGGCTTAGAATTCCTTGACTTATCTTACCTAACCCTTGACTTTTCTTGCCTTTGCTATGCTTTTTCAAAATCACTGAAGTGCTCTTGAGAAAGGTCCATGAAAGGTGAGCTTAGCATGCTTGTCTCAGTCATTGATTTGGTTTCTATAATAGCAATGGAAAGTTATTTTGCCTCCTTGGTCACTTGGAAAACTACCTGTAGCTTGGCCAATGCCTCCTCCTTCATTCCCAATTATTGGTACAACTAAGTCATCATCTAAGTGAACCCCTCCCCTTGCCAATTATCCAATTGAATTACCTTCTCTTCTAATTGCATGAGTTGAGATCTTCTCTTGTCCCAATCTCCCATAACAATGGTGAGGGAGTCTTGTCATTCAACAAAATGATCCTTTAGCAATGGAAACTATTATCCACCAAAACACCCAAATAGCATAAGAAGAGAAAGAGAAGTAACTTTGTGCCTTGAGAATGGGAGAGAAGAATGAATGAGAAGACTCTTTGAGGTGGCAACCTTCTTTTACAATACAACAAATGTACAAGATGAGATGCTCACTAAAACTAGAACTCATTGGTATATATAGGAGACAAAGGGTACAATTACAAATAAAGGGTATAGCTGACCAATAAGGACAACACTAATATAACAATAGAAATGTAATAACTCAGTATCTAAGGCTTAACATTCCCATCCCCTTCAAACAAGCATTTCCCTCAACACTTGATTAGCTATGGATGTTTCTACATAAAGAACTCATCTTCTCATGTTGCCTCTTCTACTATTAGGTTCTTCCACTTGATGAGGTATGATGTAATTGCTTTATTTTGCAGTTGTTTGATCCTTGTTTCAAGGATTGTTTCTTGTTCTAGTATGATTTTCCCTTCTTCATTAATCTCTAGTAAAATAGTCTGAACTAGTATATTGTCACCAATTACCTTATTTAAGCAAGAAACATGAAGACTAGATGTACACATGAAGATGGACATGACTCCAATTTGTAAGCTATACTTCCAATCCTTTGCAACACCTTATAGGGACCATTGTATTTGGGCGTTAATTTATTTTCCTTCTTTTGTTTCTTAAGGAACATATGTTTGTATAGTTGTAGCCTCATAAATACCCAACCCCCTACACTACAAGGAAAACACCTTTTAGTAGAGGTTTTTATGAAACCTCCCCGAAAAATTTATCCCTTATATGTTTATGGCAGAGGTTTTTAGAGGAGGCAAGCGGTCAGAGGTTTATTTTGGAGGTTTTTAAATTGGTGCGCCTCAATCATCCAAATGCATTGGTGCTCTTACAAACATAACACCCTGGTGCTTAACAAATAAAGTGCACTACTAACCACTATTAATATAATATGCTAAAATATCTTTTTTTAATTAAAAAAAATGTATCGCAGTGCGACACAATAACCTAAGCACATCGGTGCATGTATAAAGAATGCACTAGATCAAGTTAGAACAATTGGTTATTCAATAAAAAAATTAATCTAAAAAACCATAAACCTTCCACAGAACGCTTAAAAACCCGTACAACCCTGATGTGTCTACTATATTGGCGCACCGAAAAACAATTGTAGTGTGCTTAATAATGTTATAGCCTCGAGTTTTTTAATATATACCCAAAAATCCATACGATGCATTACTAATACTCAAACACACAAGTGTGCCCATATATATATATATATATATATATATATATATATATATATATATATATATATATATATATATATATATATATATATATATATATATATATATATATATATATATGGCGCATCGATTTCGCATCGATTTAGGGTAAATTAATAAAACAAGTGTACTAATGTGTTCAAGTACAAAAAACACGTCAGTGCATATTATTATCGGGCGCACCGCAAAAGGGTAAAAAAAAATTCCAAACCGAATTTCATTATCACATTTCCTTCTGTGCTTCCAACTTTTGATACAAGCACCGATGCTCACCTTCCTTTTACAAACACCCCGTTTGCAGTTCTCTATAGTGTTGCTTCCTCAATGCCCATGTAGATTTTGTACATTTTCCAATTTTGGAAAAAAGTCGAAAGTTTCATTTTTCCTCGATGGGCCAACCATGCATCCTCGTGTGAGAAGAGACCAGGTAAATTATTTCTTACCTCCTTATTTTAATTTTCATTGGATTAAAATTTAAAATTGGCCTTAAATTTGGCATTTTTTCATTATTTTTAAAAATATATGTGTGGTGTCCTTCATGCATTTGGCTCACCCCAGACAATGGTGCATCCTATGAATTTATAGGAAGCACGATCTACAGTGTGTCCTATGAATTACCAGGAAGCATTATGTGCAGTGCGTTTACAACTATAATACACACCGCTAAACACTAAGCATCGCGCACTAGGATGGGGTTGTGCATTACCAATGCCTTTGTCTTAAAAGAGGCAATGTCTTCGCAAAAATCCCACCGGTGCGTTATGAAAACTTAAACGCACCACCCATATAATAATTATCATACTGATGCATTTAATTATTAATGTAGCATCGATGTGCCATACAACATGAAACACCGTGAAAAATGCAAACATGAATCGTTGAACTTACCAGTGCACTTTAACAATGCATATCGATGTGTTTAATGAAGGATGTAACATTGGTGTGTCAGATAACATAGAGTATTGTGGATGGTGTTTGATGTATGATAGAGTGCACTGGGCACGATGTGTATCATTTATTAAAGATGCATCAGTTACTTTACCACATTTTTTGCAAAGAGAAATTAATTTCAATTTTTTATAAATGCAAAATGGTTATATATGTGTGTTTAATAATTTAAATTTGTTTTATCTATATATATGTGCCTAAAAATAATTGTATGTGAATTAGAGATGACAACAATGAGTGCAAGAGCAACAACATGTTGACACATACAACTTTGTTTGTGAGTGGGATGCCAAAAGAAAAACAATTTAATTGACAAACTACAATTACAAACCTCCGCAATTAAATTTTGTGGAGGTTTTTCTTTAATGTAGAGGCAAAAATGGAGGTCACTCTTTGGTACCCTTCTGCATAATTTATCACATGGATTTGATCCTCTGCCACTCCCTTAGCACTTTGACTCGTATCTCATCTTCCGCAGGCCACTCGATTTTCTCTGAGATACTGTCCTCATCATTCTTGTAGCCATAATAATTGGCATCAATTCACTTGGAAATTATCTCATACCTAAACCTCCTCTAGTTCTTCACCTCATGGGGCTTATCGAATAGCTCTTTGATGCTGAGGAGGAATTTCACATCCCCAAAGTATATGTAACTAACACCCTTACCCATGGCACCAGACACATCAACTTCGTTACCTTCCAAGTCTGTCATCTTGGCCCCTACTTTGACATAATTAGGACCACGAAGCTCTACAATCTGAGTTTCCCAGTGCCCCTTTTGCTTGATCAGTAAGAAAGGAACCCTATTGGATGTATTAATTATAATACTCTGTCAACCTCAAGAATGACCTAAGGCCCATATTGCATATTTAATAGAAGTTAAGAAGCACATTTGAAAAAAAAAACTGATGATCCACAAGCTTCACCAACATACCTTATCACTGAATATTAAACATTTCATAGTCCTCGACGTGCTCCTCCATGAGATCCTCACCCATGTATTTACTAAGAAGCCTTTCTTTCTTCTTCTCCACAACCATGTGCTCGATCTCTTTCTCATCCAAAAGGGGAACATGGGAAAAAAGCTCTCACTCTCTTTGTTGTTGGTTTCCCTTATCCTTCTCTCCCATTTCTTTCACCACATCCTCCTCTTCCTCGAACAAGACAACTTGACAATAGTGACCTACCTGCTCTTGACCGTCAACATAGCCTCCCTCTTGGTAGACTTGATCCTCTACCACTCCCTCAATGCTCTAATTCACATCTCCTCCTTTGTGGGTCGCTCAACTTTTTCCAAGATATCATCCTCATCATCCCTGTAGACATAATAATTGGCATCAATTCGCTTGTAAATATCATACCTACACCTCCTATTCTTCACCTCAGGGGGCTTATCGAATAGCTCTTTGATGCTAGGGAGGAATTTCTCAACCCCACTTGTACAATTAGTGTCCAAAAGCTGTGAAATTCCTCCCTGACATCAAAGAGCTATTCAATAAGCCCTCCAATATGAAGAAGAGGAGGTGTATATATGAGATTTACAAGAGAATTGACATCGGTTATTATGGTTATAGGGATGACGAGGATGGTATCTTGTAAAAAGTTGAGTGGCCCGCCAAGGAGGAGATGCAAGCCAAAGCACTGAGGGAGTGCCATTGTATTGAGTCTATTAAGAGAGAGGCCAATTTGGCAGTCAAGAGTGGGGAAGTCACTGTCGTTAAGTCAGTCATGTTCGAGGAAGAGGAGGATATGGCAGAAGAAATATGAGAGCAAGATAAGGGAAACCAACAACAGGAAGAGCGAGATTTTGTTGCCCATGTGCCCCTTTCAGATAAAAAAGAGATTGAGTGCATGGTTGTGAATAAGAAGAAAGAGGATCTTATTAGTAAATACATGAGTGAGGATCTCAAGGAGGAGCACATCAAATGCTTAATATTCAACGATAAGGTATGTTGGTGAAGCTTATGGATCATAATTTATTTTTTCAAATGTGCTTCATAACTTCCATTAAATATAAATATGGGCCTTAGGTCATTCTTAAGGTTGACATAGTATTATAATTAATATATCCACTAAGTTTCCTTTCTTGTCGATCAGGCAAAAGGGGAACTAGTAAGCTCGGATTATAGAGCTTGGAAATCCTAATTATGCCAAAGTAGGGGCCAAGATGATGGACTTGGAAGGGAACCAATTTGATGTATCTGGTGCCACCAACAAGGGCCTCGGTTACAGATACTTTGGGGCTATGAAATTCCTCCCCAACATCAAAGAGTTATTCGATAATCTCCCCAAGTTGAAGAAGAGCATGTCTAGGTATGATATTTACAAGCAAATTGACACTAGTTATTATGGATACAAGAATGATGAGGACAATATCTTGGAGAAAGTTGAGTGGCCCGTGGAGGAGGAGATGCGAGCCAGAGTGTTGGGGGAGTGGCAGAGGATCGAGTATGTGTGCTAAATTATGAGAGGCATTGAAGAGTGACCTTTGTTTTTTACTCCCCAAGTCAAAACCTTTACAATACTTTAATTGTGGAGGTTTGCATTTATACTTTGTCAATTAAATTATTTGTCGGTGAATTTTAATATCAACACTACATTGGTGCACTTGAAAATGCACTGGTACGTTATAAATTGTATTGAGCACCAAAAAACTAAGTTAAAAAACAACAACGCATGCGTTTATCATCAATACGTCGAAATATACAATGGGAAATGAGCGAGAATTTCATTTTTTTAAATGTATGTGTTTATAAATGAAAACCCTAATCATTATTTCATTCTTTTGCCAAAATCTAGAGGGGAGATTTCTTCAAGAGAGATTTACCATCAAAGACTTTGGAGTGGGTAGATTTTTTTGAAGAGCCAAATTTGTAAGGGATCACCGTAGGTAACATACAAATTTGCAAATGAGAAATTTCAGGTATGTGATTTCATTCTATTGATCATCTCGATCTTTCCCCTATTTGATTCAAACAATTTTCAGTGCATTCTCGAAAAAATATAAGGGTTTCATTGTTATGTTTGGTATTTGAAGCCCTAGCTTCCTTGTTGTTTCTCTTGGTTCCCTCTCTATATTTCAAAACTAGATTTTTTTTAAGCAATAGATTTTTATAGGGTTTCTTTACTTGTATATGGAGTGTTTGGTATCCATTGCAATGGGACCATTCATTGCATTGGATCCCAAACCCTATCGCTATCAATTTTCTTTTAAAATAATGATTTTGCAGTTAGCGGTGCACATTGTACAGGAGTGGTGCATCGGTACATATTTTCCTGTCAACAACATCACTCAGTTTAAAAAGAAAATAACATTTTTTTGATATCAAAATCATAATTTTTAAAATTTATTTATAGGTTTGGCGGTGTGCCATACATAGTAAAGATGCATCGGTGCTTCAATTAATTTATAGAGAAGCGTGCGAGTATAACAATTTGTAAAAAAAATGTTTTTGAATTTGAAGAGCACAGTTATCATATACCAATGCATATACATATACTTCACGCATTGGTGCATAATGTTTTACTATACACACTGAAATTATATTTTGTAAAAAATATTCATAATTTTTATATCTAATGATTTTTGGATTTTTTTTATTATAGAAGATGGTTGATAGAAGTTAAAGGAAAACAACTTATTGCAGTGAGTGTGATGGTAGTTCATCCCAACAAGGGAACAACACAATTTCTTTAAGTTGTATTAAAATTTTAATATATTCGAATTATCTATAGGTTTAAATTAACAAAGTGTGTTGGTTAAGGCATGCCATGCAAATTCCAAGGGATAAACGAGGGGAAAACCAATACATGTTCGTGGGTATGTCCAAAAAAGTGTATAAGGAGACGGTAAAAGAAATGAACATAATTGCATTGCAGGAGGAGCCACCCAACGAAAACAATGTGCATAAGAGGTATGTAATCATTAAATTATTCTTTTATGTACATCAAATTTAATTATTGCATGAAATATTATTTTTCAATTAATTTGTTGCAGTAAATAAAAAAATCTGGAACCCATTCAACACATAAGATGGGATGATGAGGAATAAAAGAGTTGATTGCAAAGTTTGTGAGTACTTATGTTTTCAGCCTTACTTAAAATTTCATATTTGTTGTATTTTTTATATGTAAATAATTAATTTACACTCATCCATGGATGTCTTCTAATAGGTGTTTGCTATCGGAAAATCCCCCCTAAAGTGGGTCTAAGAAACATGCAGAGCGATAACTCCCTTAAAATACTGACTTATCTATAATCTACCCCAAAACAATCTAGACTAAGTGATAAGAGAGAGGGAAGAGAAGGTTAGGAAGAGCACCTTGAATCCTTACGGTGGATGTAGCCCTCTTCCACTTGTCGTTGCCTCTTAGATCACAGATCTCCTCTAAAAGATGACCTGCAATAAATTAAGAATACAACACAACAACATATACAATCTCTAGTAATCACTTAAAAAGCCTAAATATAGATGTAAATGATCAAATAGATAAGAACATGTACACGAAGTTTTGGGACAAAAATAATCTCTTTTATTCATATACAAGATGAAAGGTTACAACCTTTGCTTGAGAACACTGCTCTACGAACCAAGTTCGGGCTCCTCTGTCATGACTCCAAGTGCACTAATCCCACATAGAATTCTCACAACCAACATGCCAACATGGGAAGAAGGAAGGGTTGCATAGGGAGAATGGTTGGAAGGGAAAGTTGAGGATAAAACTAAGAGCAAGATGCAAAACTTGGGCAATGAGAGGGAAAGGATTTTGGCAGAGTTTTCTTATTCTCTTGTTCATATGTCTAAATGACTCCCCAAGGCCTCTTTTTATATGAGAAAAATATGGTTATTCGGTTTGGGGAAAGGCTACATGAGGTAAAATGGTTAGGAAACCCTACATATCTCATAAAATCAGTCGAAATCCGTGCAATTTATATTTTTTGCAATTTTTGGAGGTAAACGCGGGCTAACTAGCATGCAACAAGCATATGTACGCAGGCGAACTAGCATGCAACACGCGTGTGTATGAAGGCTAATAGTGCAACAGGGCATGTACATTATCCAAAAAGTTGTTTCTAAAAGGAAACCTCAGCAGTAAGATTTGGAAAAAGGATGCAAATGGATAGGACAATGTCTTGGATGCATAGATGTGGCATTTTTAGACTATAACAGATGCCCCCTAATGTGTGAGGTCAAAAGAGCGAGTGATGTCTAAAATACATTATAACATATTTATACAGTGGGAAGGAACAAACTCGAGTGAGCCCAATATGAGTGTTCATGAGCGTGCCATCTACAAAATAATGATAATCTCTCATAGGCGGGCATACCCATGCTCAGGATAAACTAAGTATGGTTGCTAATCAAGTACACTACAGATCCATGTCATATAAAATAATCACGACTTAGAGACAAATATGAATGTCTATATAGAATGTAGTCGAGAATAATACACATCAGAGCTACATCTCGAAATCATCTGAAGATATACAAGTACAACGTGATATGCATCTTCATGAAGCATCAATGCATGTAGTTGGAGATGGTATCTTCATAACTCGAGAAATATCTTCAAGGTCTTCAAAACTCAGGTGGGAGTACAATAGGAGTGTATGACTCACTACCCTGAGGTCTTCGACAAACCATCATGGAAAGACTGGAAGAACTTGAACAACATGTACTGAACTTCGTTGATTTCGAATCTGAACTTGACAGGATTTTCGGGATGGCCGACTCACAAAGGTTGAAAGCATGACAAAATGATATGACTCAGGCAACATATTATTGACCTAAGTCTATGACACATGAGGCACCACAAACTCTCCATATGTTTAGACGAGTAACCAAACAGAGGAGGACACCGCTCTATGTGATGAGAACAACTTCCTAAGGTCACACTAGATCCCAATGCTTGCATAAAAAACGAAAGGATGTTCTTTGTCCAAGGGAGAATATCTTGTTGTCGATAAAAGATAATGTATATCCCGTCCCCTCTTTTTGGAATATTTGATTTTTTTGTCTTTTTCAAATTTTTAATGAGCTTGAAAAAGAATAAAATAATGCTACATTACAAAGGAGGAACGAGTGTCGTGGGCAAGAAAACTAGTTCCAAGCACATGGAACATATTGATGCTCAGTGCAAGGAGACATGTGCAGGATAAGGGCACTCAGGAAAATTCCTCCATGGGTCAAGGTGTCAGAACGCAAGGGAAAAAAGTGCTACAAGGCTTGTACCTAAGGAATGCTCTAAAGGTTCAACAATAGCAACATGAAGCCATCATTAGGCCAAATACACAAGGATGAGACATGTGATGAGATTACAACATGACACAATAAGACTCCTTCCATGTGAAGTTTTATGAGCCCAAAGAAGGTAAGCTCAATGGTTTTTCACCTTTAGAGAGTCTGAAAAACACCAAAAGAAGACTCCAGAGTGATCTTTTTTGTAAAGTTAATGTTGGGCGTAGGCCTATTTTGGGAAGAAAGTATATTTTGAGCACATGCCTATATTTGGAGAAGATCTGTTTTGAGGAAAGACCTATTTTTGGAAATAAAGACCTAATTTTGGAGTGCGTGCAACACGTGGCAAGAAAGCAACATGCAAACAAAGAAGGAAAAGCAACATGCAGGAGGAAAAGCAGCATGGCACGTAGATAGACAAACCTAACTGTGATAGGGTTAGGGTTCTTGACAAATATTGTAACAACTATAAGCCTATAAAGTAGTATAAATAAGGACCTAGGAGGTCTAGGTGAGGGGGATGTCAGTTAATTATTGAGAGCTAATTGGTTGGGAAGCTACTGATGGTAATAATTTTTGTGGAAGGGTCAAATAAGTTTGTCTTTAGGGTTAGGTCACAAGCTGAGGAGCCTGGTGTGATCTAGTCAGCCTCACAGAGGGTTCCTACCCTCATTTTTATTGTATTACTAAAGATGTAATGCGCGAAGTGCAAGATTTTGTAGCAGAATAAATAAAAGATCAGAGAAACAAGATCTTTGTGTGCGTATTCCCAGGAGGGGGTGAAACATGGTAAAAATTGTTTTCTATGTGATTGTTAATGAATACTTTACTTTTCTGTTGATCATTAGCTTAAGAATGAATGGTTAAAGTAGTTATATCAACATGCATGCATATGGTTAAAGATGAATAAATCATAGAAGTAGATGAATAATTAACAAGGATAATGCATAAGGGAGAAAGCACCCAACCACAATCCCCACTCATTCCTAGACTGCAAACACCTGAGTATTACAATCCCCCATAAAAGATATCTTGGGTGAGACTACATTGTGCACCCTATGCGTGACGTTTCCTTCTGGTTTACCAGGAGGGCCGATATTTTTGAGGGTTTTGTTGGAAACCTGTTTGAGATCATAACCTGGGTCAACCCAAGAAGAAGATTAAAACCAACAGTCAGTCTCCAGAGGCCAAAAAAGAATACAATTATACCAAGGATAACTCTTCTGGCCACTAGGGCCAGAGCATTCCTTTTCCGTAATTATTCCAATCGGTTCGAAAAAGGGTTAAAATTATACAACTAAATTTTAGTGGAAGAAGAACAATAGGACATGGATCCAATCAAGGAAAATCAACCGAGGGAGCAAGTTCAGGAAGTAACAATCAACTATCTACTTAAGGCAAAGGAAGTAGTTCGACACAATTCAAAATGGCAGGACATGATCCCACAATCAGATTACCAGAATTTCAGGGAGAGGCATCAGAGGACCTCAAAAAACACTTATTCATTTGTGAGAAGATCCGGGAAGCAAAGAAGATCACAAATGAGGATACAAATCTCACGTAGTTAGCTATCACACTAAGAGACAACACGTTGAACTGGTGCATGAGCCTGGATGTAAGTAGTCCATAGGGAGTACCAAAGACTATCTTAGATGTGAAAAAACTATTGGTAAACGAATTTCAGAAGCCAAGCTCAAAAGACTAGTACATGAATGAAATGATTGAAATCAGGAAAAAACCAGGTGAGTCTGTTTGGGAGATTGATTAGAGGTTCAAACATCTAAAAGGTAAGTTGATGTATACAATTACTGGCATGCAACATAGGCACTTATTTGTGAACTCATTGTTAACACACTTGAAGTATCTGTTAAGACAACAAAAGTTCCAAACTCAGGCATAGGCTCTGCAGGAAGCCCTGCAACTAGAAGAGAACCAGTATCAATAGACAGATCCAACAATAGAGGAGTTGAAGTAGGATTTGAAGAATCTAATATTCCAACTTAACCAGAATAAGGGAAAAGAGAAAATAGAAGTTGTTTGGTGTACGTTATGCACGACAAATGGACACCATAAGAATGAATGTTCAACTTTTGTGTAGTACATACCAACAGGGGTGCCAAACCCCTTGCCAATAGAAGGACCATGGTGCTAGATTCGTAAGATGCATGGGCATGATTCATAGCATTTTCCAATGATGCAGAAGTATAAGATAGTACCAAAAAGTTCATATTGCAATCTTTGCAAATTAGTGGGTCATGATGATAAGGATTGTAGAACGATGAAGCTGATGAGAGAAAGAAGCTCAAACACTTATAGGGTGCAAGCAGAAATGATGACATGACAAGTTGCACCTTAGTTCAACCAGGTACCACCTCCATACAATAATACATAGCAACAATACAACAATGCATAGTCGCAGTACAATAATGTGCAGCCACAGTGTAACCCCGTGCAGTATAACCATGTACCCCAGTACAACACACCACGAGGATATCTAGGTGGATACATAGGTGGAGGATGAGGCAGAGGAAGATTTGGATGAGGCAAAGAACCAGTAGTGTGCCACAACTTCCAACAACCAGGACATTATGCAAGGGATTGTCCACTCCCATCGGCGACATGAATGTATTGTCGCGCAACAGACCATGACACAGAAGACTGCCTAACACTCTTGGGAAAGATATAGGAAAAAATAAACCAAAACAACCAAAATGTAGTGTGGATTTCTGTGGAAGCTAGGGATGATGGGAGAAACATCAATATAGTCACTCAAGGAGGGGCCAAGACAAGAACTGATGCAACAAAATAAGATCCAGCTCAACACCAATGGGTTAAGAAGAATAATGACCCATAGAAGCAGTTTGATGCACAAAAAGAAAATGAAACATTTAAGGAGGCTAGAAAGGAGTTTCTCAAGCATAATGTTGTGTCTACATCAGTGGTGCAACAAACTCAGAACCCACCAATGTACGATATTACATCCTCAATGCACCATACCAGTGAAGGAGAACCTTTAGAGCAAGTAAGTACCATAAATAATTTTCTGCAACCTTGTGTTAAGTTATTGAATGATCCATCATCTGTTAAGGTTTTACAAAATCTTCTAGAATGATGCAACACAGAGGTAGAAGGGAAGTTAGAGAAAAAAACAATCAATCATCTCCATATAAGAAGAAAGACAAGCAAAGAACTCAGACAAAATGCCAACATTGGAGATTTCAACATGGGGGATATTATACTGGATTTAGGCTATGAAGTGAATGTCTTGCCTAAGAAGACTTGGCAGTGTATGGGAGAACCCACATTAGGCTATTCACTTGTTTAGTTGAAACTAGCAAATTAACAACGAGTTTTACCAATTGAAAGGCTTAAGGTCATTCTTAAGGTTGACATAGTATTATAATTAATATATCCACTAAGTTTCCTTTTTTGTCGATCAGGCAAAAGGGGAACTAGTAAGCTCGGATTATAGAGCTTGGAAATCCTAATTATGCCAAAGTAGGGGCCAAGATGATGGACTTGGAAGGGAACCAATTTGATGTGCCCAATGCCACCAAAAAGGGCCTCGGTTACAAATACTTTGGGGCTGCGAAATTCCTCCCCAACATCAAAGAGTTATTCGATAATCTCCCCAAGTTGAAGAAGAGCATGTCTAGGTATGATATTTACAAGCAAATTGACACTAGTTATTATGGATACAAGAATGATGAGGACAATATCTTGGATAAATTTGAGTGGCCCATGGAGGAGGAAATGCGAGCCAGAGTGTTGGGGGAGTGGCAGAGGATCGAGTATGTGTGCTAAATTATGAGAGGCACTGAAGAGTGACCTTTGTTTTTTCTTCCTCAAGTCAAAACCTTTACAATACTTTAATTGTGGAGGTTTGCATTTATACTTTGTCAATTAAATTATTTGTCGGTGAATTTTAATACCAACATTATATTGGTGCACTTGAAAATGCACTGGTACATTATAAATTGTATTGAGCACCAGAAAAGTAAGTTAAAAAAAAACAACGCATGCGTTTATCATCAATACGTCGAAATATACAGTGGGAAAATGAGCGAGAATTTCACTTTTTTAAATGTATGTGTTTGTAAATGAAAACCCTAATCATTATTTCATTCTTTTGCCAAAATCTAGAGGGGAGATTTCTTCAAGAGATATTTACCATCAAAGACTTTGGAGTGGGTAGATTTTTTTGAAGAGCCAAATTTGTGAGGGATCACCGTAGGTAACATACAAATTTGCAAATGAGAAATTTCAGGTATGTGATTTCATTCTATTGATCATCTCAATCTTTCCCCTATTGGATTCAAACAATTTTCAGTGCATTCTCGAGAAAATATAAGGGTTTCATTGTTACGTTTGGTATTTGAAGCCCTAGCTTCCTTGATGTTTCTCTTGGTTCCCTCTCTATATTTCAAAACTAGATTTTTTTTAAGCAATAGATTTTTATAGGGTTTCTTTACTTGTATATGGAGTGTTTGGTATCCATTGCAATGGGACCATTCATTGCATTGGATCCCAAACCCTATTGCTGTCAATTTTCTTATAAAAGAATGCTTTTGCAGTTAGCGGTGCTCATTGTACAGGAGTGGTGCATCGGTGCGCATTTTCCTGTCAACAACATCGCTCAGTTTAAAATGAAAATAACATTTTTTTGATATCAAAATCATAATTTTTAAAATTTATTTATAGGTTTGGCGGTGTGCCATACATAGTAATGATGCACCGATGCTTCAATTAATTTATAGAGAAGCGTGCGAGTATAACAATTTGTAAACAAAATGTTTTTAAATTTGAAGAGCACAGTTATCATATACCAATGCATATACATATACTTCACGCATTGGTACATAATGTTTTACTATAGACACTGAAATTATATTTTGTAAAATATATTCATAATTTTTATATCTAATGATTTCTGGGTTTTTTTTATTATAGAAAATGGTCAGAAGTTCAAGGAAAACAACTTATTGCAGTGAATGTGATGGTAGTTCATCCCAACAAGGGAACAACACAATTTCTTCAAGTTGTATTAAAATTTTAATATATTCGAATTATCTATAGGTTTAAATTAACAAAGTGTGTTGGTTAAGGCATGCCATGCAAATTCCAAGGGACAAACGAGGGGAAAACCAATACATGTTGGTGGGTATGTCCAAAAAAGTGTATAAGGAGACCGTAAAAGAAATGAACATAATTGCATTGCAGGAGGAGCCATCCAAATGAAAACAATGTGCATAAGAGGTATGTAATCATTAAATTATTCTTTTATGTACATCAAATTTAATTATTGCATGAAATATTATTTTTCAATTAATTTGTTGCAGTAAATAAAAAAATATGGAACCCATTCAACACATAAGATGGGATGATGAGGAATAAAAGAGTTGATTGCAAAGTTTGTGAGTACTTACGTTTTCAACCTTACTTAAAATTTCATATTTGTTGTATTTTTTATATTTAAATAATTAATTTACACTCATCCATGGATGTCTTCTAATAGGCGTTTGCTATGGGAAAATTCCCCCTAAAGTGGGTCTAAGAAACAGGCAGAGCGATAACTCCCTTAAAAGACTGACTTATCTCTAATCTACCCCAAAACAATCTAGACTAAGTGATAAGAGAGAGGGAAGAGAAGGTTAAGAAGAGCACCTTGAATCCTTACAGTGGATGTAGACCTCTTCCACTTGTCGTTGCCTCTTAGATCACAGATCTCCTCTGAAAGCTGACCTGCAATAGATTAAGAATACAACACAACAACATATACAATCTCTAGTAATCACTTAAAAAGCCTAAATATAGATGTAAACGATCAAATAGATAAGAACATGTACACATAAAGTTTTGGGAAAAAAATAATCTCTTTTATTCATATACAAGATGAAAGGTTACAATCTTTTCTTGCGAACACCGCTCTATGAACCAAGTTTGGGCTCCTCTGTCATGACTCCAAGTGCACTAATCCCACATAGAATTCTCACAACCAACATGCCAACATGGGAAGAAGGAAGGGTTGCATAGGGAGAATGGTTGGAAGAGAAAGTTGAGGATAAAACTAAGAGCAAGATGCAAAACTTGGGCAATGAGAGGGAAAGGATTTTGGCAGAGTTTTCTTATTCTCTTGTTCATATGTCTAAATGACTCCCCAAGGCCTCTTTTTATATGAGAAAAAGATGGTTATTCGGTTTGGGGAAGGGCTACAAGAGGTAAAATGGTTAGGAAACCCTCCATATCTCATAAACTCAGTCGAAATCCACACAATTTATATTTTTTGCAATTTTTGGAGGTAAACGTGGGCTAACTAGCATGCAACAAGCGTATGTACGCAGGCGGACTAGCATGCAACACACGTGTGTACACAGGCTAATAGTGCAGCAGGGCATGCACATTATCCAAAAAGTTGTTTTTAAAAGGAAACCTCAGTAGTAAGATTTGGAAAAGGATGCAAATGGATAGGACAATGTCTTGGATGCATAGATGTGGCTTTTTTGGACTATAACAAATGCCCCCTAATGTGTGAGGTCAAAAGATCAAGTGATGTCCGAAATACATTATAACATATTTATACAGTGGGAAGGAATAGAGTCGAGTGAGCCCAAGCCGAGTGTTCACGAGCGTGCCATCTACAAAATAATGATAATCTCTCATAGGAAGGCATACCCATGCTCGGGATAAACTAAGTATGGTTGCTAATCAAGTACACCACAGGTCCATGTCATATAAAATAATCATTACTAGGAGACAAATATGAATGTCTATATAGAATGTAGCCGCGAATAATACACAGTAGAGCTACATCTCGAAATCATCTGAAGATATACAAGTACAATGTGACATGCATCTTCAGGAAGCATAAATGCATGTAGTTGGAGATGGTAGCTTCATAACTCGGGAAATATCTTCAAGGTCTTCAAAACTCAGGTGGGAGTACAATAGGAGTGTATGACTCACTACCCTGAGGTCTTCGACAAACCATCATGGAAAGACTGGAATAACTTGAACAACATGTACTGAACTTCGTTGATTTTGAATTTGAACTTGATTGGATTTTCGGGATGGCCGACTCACAAAGGTCAAAAGCATGACAAAATGATATGACTCAGGAAACATATTATTGACCTAAGTCTATGACTCATGAGGCACCACAAACTCTCCATATGTTTAGACGAGTAACCAAACAGAGGATGACACCACTCTATGTGAATAGAACAACTTCCTAAGGTCACACTAGATCCCAATGCTTGCATAAAAAATGAAAGGATGTTCTTCGTCCAAGGGAGAATATATTGCTGCCGATAAAAGATAATGTATATCCCGTCCCCTCTTTTTGGAATATTTGATTTTTTTGTCTTTTTCAAATTTTTAATGAGCTTGAAAAAGAATAAAATAATGCTACATTACAAAGGAGGAACGAGTGTCATGGGCAAGAAAACTAGTTCCAAGTGCATGGAACATATTGATGCTCAGTGCAAGGAGACATGTGCAGGATAAGGGCACTCAGGAAAATTCCTCCATGGGTCAAGGTGTCAGAACGCAAGGGAAAAAAGTGCTACAGGGCTTGTACCTAAGGAATGCTCTAAAGGTTCAACAATAGCAACATGAAGCCATCATTAGGCCAAATACACAAGGATGAGACATGTGATGTGATTACAACATGACACAATAAGACTCCTTCCATGTGAAGTTTTATGAGCCCAGAGAAGGTAAGGTCAGTGGTTTTTCACTTTTAGAGAGTCTGAAAAACACTAAAAGAAGACTCCAGAGTGATCTTTTTTGTAAAGTTAGTGTTGGGCGCAGGCCTATTTTGGGAAGAAAGTATATTTTGACCACATGCCTATTTTTGGAGAAATCTGTTTTGAGGAAAGACCTATTTTTGGAAATAAAGACCTAATTTTGGAGTGCGTGCAACACGTGGCACGGAAGCAGGATGCAAAAAAAGAAGGAAAAGCAGCATGCAGGAAGAAAAGCAACATGGCACGCAGACAGACAAACCTAACTGTGATAGAGTTAGGGTTCTTGACAAATATTGTAACGGCTATAAGCCTATAAAGTAGTATAAATAAGGACCTAGGAGGTCTAGGTGAGGGGGATGTCAGTTAATTATTGAGAGTTAATTGGTTGGGAAGCTACTGATTGTAATAATTTTTGTGGAAGGGTCGAATAAGTTTGTCTTGAGGGTTAGGTCACAAGCTGAGGAGCCTGGTGTGATCTAGTTAGCCTCACAGAGGGTTCCTACCCTCATTTTGATTGTATTACTAAAGATGTAATGCGCGAAGCACAACATTTTGTAGCAGAATAAATAAAAGAGCAGAGAAGCAAGATCTTTGTGTACGTAGCCCCAGGAGGGGGTGAACCATGGTAAACCTTGTTTTCTATGTGATTGTTAATGAATACTTTACTTTTCTGTTGATCATTAGCCTAAGAATGAATGGTTAAAGTAGTTATATCAACATGCATGCATATGGTTAAAGATGAATAAATCATAGAAGTAGATGAATAATTAACAAGGATAATGCATAAGGGAGAAAGAACCCAACCACAATCCCCACTCATTCCTAGACTGCAAACACCTTAGTATTACAATCCCCCATAAAATCTATCTCGGGTGTGACTACATTGTGCACCCTATGCGCGGTGCTTCCTTCTGGTTTACCAGGAGGGCCGATAGTTTTGAGGGTTTTGTTGGAAACCTGTTTGAGATCATAACCTGGGTCAACCCAAGAAGAAGATCAAAACCAACAGTCAGTCTCCAGTGCCCGAAAAAGAATACAATTATACCAAGGAGAACTCTTCTGGTCACTAGGGCTAGAGCATTCCTTTTCTGTAATTATTCCAGTCGGTCCGGAAAAAGGGTTAAAATTATACAACCAAATTTTAGTGGAAGAAGAACAACAGGACGTGGATCCAATCAAGGAAAATCAACCGGGGGAGCAAGTTCAGGAAGTAACAACCAACTATCTACATATGACAAAGGAAGTAGTTTCGACACAATTAAAAATGGCAGGACATGATCCCACAATCAGATTACCAGAATTTCAGGGAGAGGCATCAGAGCACCTTGAAAAACACTTATTCATTTGTGAGAAGATCTGGGAAGCAAAGAAGATCACAAATGGGGATACAAAGCTCACGTAGTTAGCTATCACACTAAGAGACAACACATTGGATTGGTGCATGATCCTGTATGTAAACAGTTCATAGGGAGTACCAAAGACTATCTTAGATGTGAAAAAACTATTGGTAAACAAATTTTAGAAGCCAAGATCAAAAGACCAGTACATGAATGAAATGATTGAAATCAAGAAAAAACCAGGTGAGTCTGTTTGGGAGATTGATCAGAGGTTCAAACATCTAAAAGGTAAGTTGATGTATACAATTACTGGCATGGAACATAGGCACTTATTTGTGAACTCATTGTTAACACACTTGAAGTATCCGTTAAGACAACAAAAGTTCCAAACTCAGGCATAGGCTCTGCAGGAAGCCCTGCAATTGGAAGAGAACCGGTATCAACAAACAGATCCAACAATAGAGGAGTTAAAGTAGAATTTGAAGAATCTAATATTCCAACTTAACCAGAATAAGGGCAAAGAGAAAAGAGAAGTTGTTTTGTGTACGTTATGCACAACAAATGGACACCATAAGAACGAATGTTCAACTTTTGTGTAGTACATAGCAACAGGGGTGCAAAAACCCTTGCCAATAGAAGGACCATGGTGCTAGATTTGTAAGATGCATGGGCATGATTCATAGCATTTTCCAATGATGCAGAAGTATAAGATAGTACCAAAAAGTTCATATTGCAATTTTTGCAAATCAGTGGGTCATGATGATAAGGATTGTAGAACAGTGGAGCTGATGAGAGAAAGAACTTCAAACACTTATAGGGTGCAAGAAGAAATGATGACATGACAAGTTGCACCTTAGTTCAACCAGGTACCACCTCCATACAATAATACATAGCAACAATACAACAATGCATACTCGCAGTACAATAATGTGCAACCATAGTATAACCCCATGCAGTATAACCATGTACCCTAGTACAACACACCACCGAGGATATCTAGGTGGATACAGAGGTGGAGGATGAGGCAGAGGAAAATTTGAATGAGGTGGAGGACCAGTAGTGTGCCACAACTTCCAACAACTAGGACATTATGCAAGGGATTGTCCACTCCCACCGGCGACATGTATGTACTGTCATGCAACAGACCATGACACAGAAGACTGTCCAACACTCTTGGGAAAGATATAGGAAAAAAGGAACCAGAACAACCAAAATGTAGTGTGGATATCTATAGAAGCCAGGGATGATAGGAGAAACATCAATATAGTCACTCGAGGAGGGGCCAAGACAAGAAATGATGCAACAAAACAAGATCCAGCTCAACACCAATGGGTTAAGAAGAATAATGATCCATAGAAGCAGTTTGATGCACGAAAAGAAAATGAAACATTTAAGGAGGCTAGAAAGGAGTTTCTCAAGCATAATTTTGCATCTACATCAGTCGTGTAACAAACTCAGAACCCACCAATGTATGATATTCCATCCTTAATGGACCATACCAGTGAAGGAGAACCTTTAGAGCAATTAAGTACCATAAAAAATTTTCTGCAATCTTTTGTTAATTTATTGAATGATCCATCATCTGTTAAGGTTTTACAAAATCTGCTAGAAAGATGCAACACAGAGATGGAAGGGAAGTTAGAGAAAAAAACAATCAATCATCTCCATATAAGAAGAAGGACAAGCAGAGAACTCAGACAAAAAGCCAACATTGGAGATTTCAACATGGGAGATATTATACTAGATTTAGGCTATGAAGTAAATGTCTTGCCTAAGAAGACTTGGCAGTGTATGGGAGAACCCACATTAGGCTATTCACTTGTCTAGTTGAAACTAGCAAATTAACAATGAGTGTTACCAATTGAAAGGCTTAAGGTCATTCTTAAGGTTGACATAGTATTATAATTAATATATCCACTAAGTTTCCTTTCTTGTCGATCAGGCAAAAGGGGAACTAGTAAGCTCGGATTATAGAGCTTGGAAATCCTAATTATGCTAAAGTAGGGGCCAAGATGATGGACTTGGAAGGGAACCAATTTGATGTGCCCAGTGCCACTAGCAAGGGCCTCGATTATAGATACTTTGGGGCTGCGAAATTCCTCCCCAACATCAAAGAGTTATTCGATAATCTCCCCAAGTTGAAGAAGAGCATGTCTAGGTATGATATTTACAAGCAAATTGACACTAGTTATTATGGATACAAGAATGATGAGGACAATATCTTGGAGAAAGTTGAGTGGTCCGTGGAGGAGGAGATGCGAGCCAGAGTGTTGGGGGAGTGGCAGAGGATCGAGTATGTGTGCTAAATTATGAGAGGCACTGAAGAGTGACCTTTGTTTTTTCCTCCTCAAGTCAAAACCTTTACAATACTTTAATTGTGGAGGTTTGCATTTATACTTTGTCAATTAAATTATTTGTCGGTGAATTTTAATATCAACACTACATTGGTGCACTTGAAAATGCACTGGTACGTTATAAATTGTATTGAGCACCAGAAAAGTAAGTTACAAAACAACAATGCATGCATTTATCATCAATACGTCAAAATATACAATGGGAAATGAACGAGAATTTCATTTTTTTAAATGTATGTGTTTATAAATGAAAACCCTAATCATTATTTCATTCTTTTGCCAAAATCTAGAGGGGAGATTTCTTCAAGAGAGATTTACCATCAAAGACTTTGGAGTGGGTAGATTTTTGAAGAGCCAAATTTGTAATGGATCACCGTAGGTAACATACAAATTTGCAAATGAGAAATTTCAGGTATGTGATTTCATTCTATCGATCATCTCAATCTTTCCCCTATTTGATTCAAACAATTTTGAGTGCATTCTCGAAAAAATATAAGGGTTTCATTGTTACGTTTGGTATTTGAAGCCCTAGCTTCCTTGTTGTTTCTCTTGGTTCCCTCTCTATATTTCAAAACTAGATTTTGTTTAAGCAACATATTTTTATAGGGTTTCTTTACTTGTATATGGAGTGTTTGGTATCCATTGCAATGGGACCATTCATTGCATTGGATCCCAAACCCTATCGCTATCAATTTTCTTTTAAAAGAATGCTTTTGCAGTTAGCGGTGCACATTGTACAACAGTGGTGCATCGGTGCACATTTTCCTGTCAACAACATTGCTCAGTTTAAAATGAAAATAACATGTTTTTGATATCAAAATCATAATTTTTTAAATTTATTTATAGGTTTGGGAGTGTGCCATACATAACAATGATGCATCGGTGCTTCAATTAATTTATAGAGAAGCGTGCGAGTATAACAATTTGTAAACAAAATGTTTTTGATTTTGAAGAGCACAGTTATCATATACCAATGCATATACATATACTTCACGCATTGGTGCATAATGTTTTACTATACACACTGAAATTATATTTTGTAAAAAATATTCATTATTTTTATATCTAATGATTTATGGATTTTTTTTATTATAGAAGATGGTCGATAGAAATTCAAGGAAAACAACTTATTGCAGTGAATGCGATGGTAGTTCATCCCAACAAGGGAACAACACAATTTCTTTAAGTTGTATTAAAATTTTAATATATTTGAATTATCTATAGGTTTAAATTAACAAAGTGTGTTGGTTAAGGCATGCCATGCAAATTTCAAGGGATAAACGAGGGGAAAACCAATACATGTTGGTGGGTATGTCCAAAAAAGTGTATAAGGAGACCGTAAAAGAAATGAAGATAATTGCATTGCAGGAGGAGCCATCCCAACGAAAACAATGTGCATAAGAGGTATGTAATCATTAAATTATTCTTTTATGTACATCAAATTTAATTATTGCATGAAATATTATTTTTCAATTAATTTGTTGCAGTAAATAAAAAAAACTAAAACCCATTCAACACATAAGATGGGATGATGAGGAATAAAAGAGTTGATTGCAAATTTTGTGAGTACTTACGTTTTTAGCCTTACTTAAAATTTCATATTTGTTGTATTTTTTATATTTAAATAATTAATTTACACTCATCCATGGATGTCTTCTAATAGGTGTTTGCTATGGGAAAATTCCCCCTCAAGTGGGTCTAAGAAAGAGGCAGAGCGATAACTCCCTTAAAATACTGACTTATCTCTAATCTACCCCAAAACAATCTAGACTAAGTGATAAGAGAGAGGGAAGAGAAGGTTAAGAAGAGCACCTTGAATCCTTACGGTGGATGTAGACCTCCTCCACTTGTCGTTGCCTCTTAGATCACAGATCTCCTCTGAAAGCTGACCTACAATAGATTAAGAATACAACACAACAACATATACAATCTCTAGTAATCACTTAAAAAGCCTAAATATAGATGTAAATGATCAAATAGATAAGAACATGTACACAAAGTTTTGGGAAAAAATAATCTCTTTTATTCATATACAAGATGAAATGTTACAACCTTTGCTTGCAAACACTGCTCTATAAACCAAGTTCGGGCTCCTCTATCATGACTCCAAGGGCACTAATCCCACATAGAATTCTCACAACCAACATGCCAACATGGGAAGAAGGAAGGGTTGCATAGGGAGAATGGTTGGAAGGGAAAGTTGAGGATAAAACTGAGAGCAAGATGCAAAACTTGGGCAATGAGAGGGAAAATATTTTGGCAGAGTTTTCTTATTCTCTTGTTCATATGTCTAAATGGCTCCCCAAGGCCTCTTTTTATATGAGAAAAAGATGGTTATTCGGTTTGGGGAAGGGCTACATGAGGTAAAATGGTTAGGAAACCCTCCATATCTCATAAACTCAGTCGAAATCTGCGCAATTTATATTTTTTGCAATTTTTGGAGGTAAACACGGGCTAACTAGCATGCAACAAGCATATGTATGCAGGTAGACTAACATGCAACACACATGTGTACGCAGGCTAATAGTGCATCAGGGCGTGTACATAATCCATTAAGTTGTTTTTAAAAGGAAACCTCAGCAGTAAGATTTGGAAAAGGATGCAAATGCATAGGACAATGTCTTGGATGCATAGATGTGACATTTTTGGACTATAACAGATGCTCCCTAATATGTGAGGTCAAAAGATCAAGTGATGTCTGAAATACATTATAACATATTTATACAGTGGGAAGGAACATAGTCGAGTGAGCCCAAGACGAGTTTTCACGAGCGTGCCATCTACAAAATAATGATAATCTCTCATAGGCAGGCATACCCATGCTCGGGATAAACTAAGTATGGTTGCTAATCAAGTACACTATAGATCCATGCCACATAAAATAATCATGACTACGAGACAAATATGAATGTCTATATAGAATGTAGCCGCGAATAATACACAACAGAGCTACATCTCGAAATCATCTGAAGATACACAAGTACAATGTGATATGCATCTTCAGGAAGAATCAATGCATGTAGTTGGAGATGGTAGCTTCATAACTCGAGAAATATCTTCAAGGTCTTCAGAACTCAGGTGGGAGTACAATAAGAGTGTATGACTCACTACCCTGAGGTCTTCGACAAACCATCATGGAAAGACTGGAAGAACTTGATAAACATGTACTGAACTTCGTTGATTTCGAATCTGAACTTGACTGGATTTTTGGGAAGGTTGACTCACAAAGGTCAAAAGCATGACAAAATGATATGACTCAGGCAACATATTATTGACCTAATTCTATGACACATGAGGCACCACAAGCTCTCCATATGTTTAGATGAGTAACCAAACAGAGGAGGACACCGCTCTATGTGATGAGAACAACTTCCTAAGGTCACACTAGATCCCAATGCTTGCATAAAAAACAAAAGGATGTTCTTTGTCCAAGGGAGAATATCTTGCTTCCGATAAAAGATAATGTATATCCCGTCCCCTCTTTTTGGAATATTGATTTTTTTGTCTTTTTCAAATTTTAATGAGCTTGAAAAAGAATAAAATAATGTTGCATTACAAAGGAGGAACGAGTGTCGTGGGCAAGAAGACTAGTTCCAAGCACATGGAACATATTGATGCTCAGTGCAAGGAGACATGTGCAGGATAAGGGCAGTCAGGAAAAGTCCTCCATGGGTCAAGGTGTCAGAACGCAAGGGAAAAAAGTGCTACAAGGCTTGTACCTAAGGAATGCTCTAAAGGTTCAACAATAGCAACATGAAGCCATCATTAGGCCAAATACACAAGGATGAGACATGTGATGCAATTACAACATGACACAATAAGACTCCTTCCATGTGAAGTTTTATGAGCCCAGAGAAGGTAAGCTCAGTGTTTTTTCACTTTTAGAGAGTCTGAAAAACACTAAAAGAAGACTCCAGAGTGATCTTTTTTGTAAAGTTAGTGTTGGGCGTAGGTCTATTTTGGGAAGAAACTATATTTTGAGCACATGCCTATTTTTGGAGAAGATCCGTTTTGAGGAAAGACCTATTTTTGGAAATAAAGACCTAATTTTGGAGTGCGTGCAACACGTGGCAAAAAAGTAGCATACAAAAAAAGAAGGAAAAGCAGCATGCAGGAGGAAAAGCAACATGGCACGCATACAGACAAACCTAACCATGATAGGGTTAGGTTTCTTGACAAATATTGTAACGACTATAAGCCTATAAAGTAGTATAAATAATGACCTAGGAGGTCTAGGTGAGGGGGATGTCAGTTAATTATTGAGAGTTAATTGGTTGGTAAGCTACTGATTGTAATATATTTTGTGGAAGGGTGGAATAAGTTTGTATTGAGGGTTAGGTCACAAGCTGAGGATCCTAGTGTGATCTAGTCAACCTCACAGAGGGTTCCTACCCTCATTTTGATTGTATTACTAAAGATGTAATGCGCGGAGCGAAAGATTTTGTAGCAGAATAAATAAAAGAGCAGAGAAGCAAGATCTTTGTGTACGTAGCCCCAGGAGGTGGTGAACCATGGTAAACCTATTTTTCTATGTGATTGTTAATGAATACTTTACTTTTTTGTTGATCATTATCTTAAGAATGAATGGTTAAAGTAGTTATATCAACATGCATGCATATGGTTAAAGATGAATAAATCATAGAAGTAGATGAATAATTAACAAGGATAATGCATAAGGGAGAAATAACCCAACCACAATCCCCACTCATTCCTAGACTGCAAACACCTAAGTATTACAATCCCCCATAAAAGCTATCTCAGGTGAGACTACATTGTGCACCCTATGCGCGGTGCTTTCTTCTGGTTTACCAGGAGGGCCGATAGTTTTGAGGGTTTTGTTGGATCCAGTCAAGTAAAATCAACCGAGGGAGCAAGTTCAGGAAGTAACAGTCAACTATCTACATAAGGCAAAGGAAGTAGTTCGGCACAATTCAAAATGGCAGGACATGATTCCACAATTAGATTACCAGAATTTCAGGGAGAGGCATCAAAGGACCTCAAAAAACACTTATTCATTTGTGAGAAGATCTGGGAAGCAAAGAAGATCACAAATGAGGATACAAAGCTCACGTAGTTAGCTATCACACTAAGAGACAACATGTTGGACTGGTGCATGAGCCTGGATGTAAACAGTCCATAGGGAGTACCAAAGACTATCTTAGATGTGAAAAAACTACTGGTAAACGAATTTCATAAGCCAAGCTCAAAAGACCAGTACATGAATGAAATGATTGAAATCGGGAAAAAACCAGGTGAGTTTGTTTAGGAGATTGATCAGAGGTTCAAACATCTAAAAGGTATGTTGATGTATACAATTACTGGCATGCAACATAGGCACTTATTTGTGAACTCATTGTTAACACACTTGAAGTATCCTTTAAGACAACAAAAGTTCCAAACTCGGGCATAGGCTCCGCAGGAAGCCCTGCAACTGGAAGAGAACCAGTATCAACAGACAGATCCAACAATAGAGGACTTGACGTAGGATTTGAAGAATCTAATATTCCAACTTAACCAGAACAAGGGCAAAGAGAAAAGAGAAGTTGTTTGGTGTACGTTATGCATGACAAATGGACACCATAAGAACAGATGTTCAACTTTTGCATAGTACATAGCAACAGGGGTGCCAAACCCCTTGCCAATAGAAGGACCATGGTGCTAGATTTGTAAGATGCATGGGAATGATTCATAACATTTTCCAATGATGCAAAAGTATAAGATAGTACTAAAAAGTTCATATTGCAATTTTTGCAAATCAATGGGTCATGATGATAAGGATTGTAGAACGATGGAGCTAATGAGAGAAAGAACTTCAAACACTTATAGGGTGCAAGAAAAAAATGATGACATGACAAGTTGCACCTTAGTTCAACCAGGTACCACCTCCATACAATAATACGTAGCAACAATACAACAATGCATAGTCGCAGTACAATAATGTGCAACCACAGTATAACCCCATGCAGTATAACCATGTACCCTAGTACAACACACCACGAGGATACCTAGGTGGATACAGAGGTGGAGGATGAGGCAGAGGGAGATTTGAATGAGGCGGAGGACCAGTAGTGTGCCACAACTTCGAACAACCAGGACATTATGCAAGGGATTGTCCACTCCCACCAACGTCATGAATGTATTGTCGCGCAACAAACCATGACACAAAAGACTTCCCAACACTCTTGGGAAAGATATAGGAAAAAATAAACCGGAACAACCAAAATGTAGTGTGGATTTCTGTAGAAGCCAGGGATGATGGGAGAAACATCAATATAGTCACTCGAGGAGGGGCCAAGACAAGAACTGATGCAACAAAATAAGATCCAACTCAACACAAATGGGTTAAGAAGAATAATGATCCATAGAAGCAGTTTGATGCACGAAAAGAAAATGAAACATTTAAGTAGGCTAGAAAGGAGTTTCTCAAGCATAATGTTGCATCTACATCAATTGTGCAGCAAACTCAGAACACACCAATGTACGATATTCCATCCTTAATGGACCATACCAGTGAAGGAGAACCTTTAGAGTAAGTAAGTACCATAAATAATTTTCTGCAATCTTGTGTTAAGTTATTGAATGATCCATCATATGTTAAGGTTTTACAAAATCTGCTAGAAAGATGCAAGAAAGAGGTAGAAGGGAAGTTAGAGCAAAAAACAATCAATCATCTCCATATAAGAAGAAGGACAAGCAGATAATTCAGACAAAAAGCCAACATTGGAGATTTCAACATGGGAGATATTATACTGGATTTAGGCAGTGTATGGGAGAACCCACATTAGGCTATTCACTTGTCTAGTTGAAACTAGCAAATTAACAACGAGTGTTACCAATTGAAAGGCTTAAAGGTGTGATAGTAGATTTGGATGGAGTGCGCACTATGGTATATTTTGAAGTAATAGAGATAGTAGATGGCACAACACCTTACCCAACATTACTTGGATTGGACTGGGTATTTGATAACCAAGCTATAATCAACCTGAAGAAAAGAAAAATGAATTTTGAATGAGGCGAATATAGATTCATTGCACCATTGGATCCTTCAGAAGGAGAAAGGTTTGTAGAGGCGACTTGTTTGGATCTAGAAGAAATAAACCAGTTGTACAGAACCACCGCAAGAGAAAAATATTATGTCAATCCAACTGCAGATGGGGTACTCACTGGAGAATAATTACATCATCTTCTTCCAACTCAGATACAAGTTTGGATAATTTTAAACAATGATTACATGAATTTTCCACAAGGAGGTGTGAAAGAATCGACTGCGCAGTAAGATGGGTTGGTACAAAGATAAGATAACCTCCCAGTTTTCATGGGCTAACCGAATTAGAGGAATTCTTGAAAAAATATGAGGAGGAAGTATTAGAAAATAAGAGGCTCTTAGCCCTAGATATTGCACTCATGGAAACACTTGCAAAATGGTGGGGTGCGCACAAAGAAACAATTCGAGACTGGTATCAGTGTAAATGGCTACTGCACATTAGATTTGGCACAAAATAGGGGAGAAATACAGTGCAGAAGTATGATGGGCAAGGAACACTAGTTGAACACTTGGAAAAGTGCATAACACAATGGAGGATGACACCACCAGAGGAATGGCCTCATCATTTAATTCATACATTGGAAGGGATCCCAGGGAACTGGTACATAGACTAGGAGATGCATAGAGGCACTACAAAATGGACATGATTACATCATAATTTTGTAGTAACCTTCTCATTTGAGCATGAGAACCCCAACATTGATTGACCATTGTAGCTGATACAGGGAGTGATATTTTTTTATGAACCAGAGGTTGAAATCATGACATAATATCAACAACAGAATAGACTGACAGTCAAAGAGTTACTCTCATGTTATCATGTCGAAGAGGAAGCACCATATGATCTATGCAGCATTCAGATCATAGAGATGGAAGGAGAGAGAGAGGTGGAAGGTCCATCTCTAGAATCAGAGGCATTTGCTGCACCAATCAAAGTTAATAAAGTCAACATTAGGATGAATGCCAATCCTAAAATGGAAAGTATTGGAGACTATTGGGATTAGCAAACATTAGAAAGAATAACATAGTTACTACATGAATACAGTGACATGTTCCCAACAACCTTTACAGAGATGAAAGGCATAGTAGGGGAGCTAGGTGAGATGAATATACCCCTCAAAATTGAGGCTAGACCTGTCAGAAAGAGACCTTACAGAATGAATCCAGTGTATAAGCATGAAGTGAAAGAAGAAATTGATCGAATGTTGGAAGCTGGCATTATAGAACCAGTAGAGCAAACTGAATGGATCAGTCCCATGGTAGTCCAAAAAAAGAAGCAAAGGGGGATAAGGATTCGTGTAGATTTGAGGAAACTTAATGATGCTTGCTTACATAACCCTTTCCCTACCCCTTTTACAGATGAAGTCTTAGAAAATGTGGGAGGCCAGAAAGCATATTCATTCATAAATGGATTCGCAGGTTACCATTAGATCAAAATAGCTCCATAGGATAGGTATAAGACTACTTTTTCTACAGAATGAAGATCCTACCAATATACAATCATGCCATTTGGACTGAAGAATGCACCAGCTATATTTTCAAGGGTATTCCTAGCTTCTTTTGAGGAATTTATACATTAGTTTCTAGAAGTATATCTGGATGATTGGACTATGTATAGTATTTTGAAGGACCATGTAGAAGTGTTAAGACTAATGTTGGAAATATGTAGGCAATCTCAGATATCATTAAACATGAAGAAATGCATTTTTGGTACACCTTTTGAGATATTGTTGGGACATATAGTGTGTAAACAGGGTTTACTGGTTGACCCTGCTAAGATTGCAGTCATTGTGAATTTACCACCACCAAAGTCAGTGTGTCAGTTAAGAGCAACATTGGGACATACATGCTATTACAGGAAGTTTATAAAGGGGTATGCACATATTACTTCCCCAATGGAAAATTGTTAAAGGACACCAGATTTCAGTGGAATGAGGACCATCAGGAACGATTGGACACTCTAAAGGAAAACATGGTGACAACACCTATATTAGTATTTCCAGATTGGGAAAATACATTTCATGTGCATGTAGATGCATCAACCATAACACTTGGAGCAATTCAGGCGCAGCCAGGAGTAGGGGACTTAGACCATCCTATAGCCTTTGCAAGCAGGAAGTTGTCAGAATTTGAGCAGAATTACAACACCATAGAAAGAGAAGGTTTAGCCATGGTATATCCACTTCATAAATTTAAACATTATTTACTAAGTAAACACTTTAAAATGTTCATAGATCATTCTACCCTCAAATATCTAGTCAACAAGCCAGTGTTGGGGGGAGGATCTATAGATGGTTGTTATTATTCCAAGAATTTGATTTCCATGTGATAGTCAAACCAGGGAAGATAAATGCAGGACCTGATCACCTGTCAAGGGTAACCAATGGAGAAGAACCTACTAACTTGGAAGAAAACTTCCCTGATGCACAATTATTTTTAGTACAGGTAGTTGATGAATACTTCATTAATATTATTGAATACTTAAGTACATGAATTGGCCACAGGAATTTATCACTGCGCAAAAGAAAAACCTAGTAGTCATAGTTGTAGACTATCAACTCATTGCAGGTCATTTATACAATATGGGCACAGATAGAATTTTGAGAAGGTGTGTATTGGAACATGAAGGCTCTAGGGTTTTAGCAAAATCTCATGAAGGTATAGCTGGAGGACACTATGCAGGTAGAGCTACCACGCATAAGGTATTGTGCATAGGATTATGGTGGCCAACAGTTCATAAATGTAGTACCTTTGTTTTCCCCAGCTTGTAAATATAGCTATAAATGGACAAGAGACTATGGCAGACTAAATATGTGCAAATGATTGATTTGATGAACCTTTGTATAAAAGGTTCAATGTATGAATTTTATGTTATTAATAGAATTTGAATTTGAATATGTGTTGCACAACTGTTGAAAAGGGGAAATTTTTCCAAGATAGATCATGAATGCTATGAGAGAGATGGTGCAGGGAAACCAAGTATGGTTGAGATGACCCTTACCAGACCAGTACCTACTGGGAGTAATTTCTCAACAATCCTCTGACCCATAAACAAATTACCAGTCAGGATGGTAGCTAGAAGGCCATCCTTAAGAGTTAATGAGGAGATGGGGCAGGGTACCCATCTATAAGTATTCCAGGCATGACTACAAATTGGAATTTGCACCCATGCAACCTTGTTGAGGCAGGCAAGAAATGAGGTAATTCGGGGATAGAGATAGATTTGCGAGATAGCAAAATAGAGAAAACACTCCCCCGAGAAGAGAAGAAAAATAGACTTCGATTCTGAAGTTGAGAAGGAAAAGTTGAGCAGTAAGCTCGATTTAGCTGTAAGAATCCTAGGGCAGGGATTCACTACAAGCTAATAAATGAGGCTGACGAGTGACTGAGGAAGTACTTGTGCAAACCTCCTTGCTTGGAGGAGAGAAAACGTGTTGCCCAGTTTTTGTGGGAGAAGGAGAGTAACCTTTGTCCCTGACTGTTGTGGAGTAAAGAGAAAGAATCTCTCTCAAAGCATCATGGTCTAGCTCAGGGGTGGCCAGTGGTAAATACAGTAGGAGTGGTTGTGTCTATGGTTGGGAGGAAACATGCACCCCTTTTAGCAGTTGCTTCACATTTTCTAGTTTTGATAAGTATTTTCATACTCTGTGTATTATATTGGATATGATGATGAAATGTCCGTGTTTATGATTTAGTCTTTTAGTATTTGAACAGTGATTAGAAAATATCTGTGATTTCTGTAAGCTGTTATATCTATATGATCTTTAAATTTATCTCAGTTTGGTTGCTAGATAGTCATGAGATGTGAATCCACAAGAGAGAGGGGGTAAGATTGACCGAAATTTCTAAGTCCTGCCAACCCTATGAAGTTTACCTTAGCGAGAATGTTAAGTTCGAATTCTATGGGTGAAGGGTGTTTTTCCCTTAGAATATTCCCCCATCTAACTGATGGCTCGTGCCCAGGTCCTTAACTCAATTACTGCTAAAGGAGTAGTGCTTAGTTCCTAGAACTTCCAAAGTATCCATGTGACTGAGGCCTGGGAACCTTGCGTTAGTCCAAAAGGGGCTAACTCTTTCGACTTCGGGACTTGTGACTTCACAATACTCAAAAGTAGTCAAAGGCCAAAGTCACGAATCAATGAGGATCATCGATCTGGGGATCCAGTATGGATCGCTCTCAATCGTTAGATTGAACATAGGAAGGGATGTTTTAAGCGCTTCAACGAAGTCTTACTTCGGGAGATTTGCAATGGTCTAGTGTTGAAACTCCCGAATGCTAGAGTCGCGAAGTTGATCTGGACCGTTGAAACTAGAGGGACATGTGTCCATAGATAAATGATTATCTGGAAGTCTGGGTATTCGGTGATATAGGAACATGTGAATTCTCTGAAGCTCTGTGAGCCAGAGTAAATCCTAGTCGTAGACTCTAGGTACACGTGGCGACAGATCTAGCGTGGTCCGAAGGGAAAGTCGGGAAACACACTCATTGAACTCTCGAATGTCGAATTGTCGAAGTAACGTGGACCGTCGATCCTCAGAACCTTCAGGATATTTTCAAGCCGTCGATCTAAGGGAGCCACATTTGACTACCTGACTAACCGAAAATACGTCGTGGAGTGACACATGGCCCCTCCTCGTTCTCCGTCAAGTGTTGATTGTTGAAATAGGACCAAGAGTTTACGAAGTATGAACTCGCTAAAATCGCGAATGTCGAAGTGGATCTCGACCTTTGCTCAAAAAGGACATGTGGCGCAAGATCCCATAGTCCAAAGACTTAACTCTTCGGGGAATTTGCATTGAGAGGGTTTGGTAAGCTCCAAAGTCGAAGCCGCGAAGTAATGAGAGTCGTAGATCTATGATTTGCGTGGGATCATACAAACTGTTAGATTAAAGGACTGAGCATTTATCAGTCTGTGATGACATGGCTCATTGACGTCATCCTGGGTGATGTGGACCCATTCTACGCGTGTCACCCAGTTTCGGTCGATTCACCCATCCCATTGTGCCTGTTAGGAAATAACATGTGTCACCCCCTATCGAGGACACATGTCATCGCTAGACCCTTGTCGCGTGTCAACTATTGAATTGTGCTCGCCTGGACAACATGGCTGGTGACGTGTCCGGTGTTGATATTATGGTAGCTGAGGTAGGTATTTACTTCCACATGTAAACCTGACGAGAATAGAATATTCCAGGAAGCAAGAAGAAACCCTAATTGATTGGTTAATAACCCTAGAAGACAAGTCGGCTCAAGGGAATGACTTGTATTAGGTTATTAGCCTCCAAGAGAAGAAGTCGGCTAAAGGAAATAATATATACTAAAGAATTAGTACCCAGAATGAGAAGTCAGCCCACGCAGTTTGCCAGATTTAGTATAAATATAGGAGGTCAATCTTCATTCTGGCAGGGCATTCTCAGAACTGTAGAGCACACTTGTGCGCACTGCAGTTGGGTAGTTTTGTGTGCAATTTTGGAGGAGAGCTGCCGTTGCAGCTGCTGCAGCTAGCAGATTCCATTTTGGCTTGGACTATCTCTTGGTTATGGTTTGGACTATCTGATCAACTCTTTTTTGGTGCGCTATCCTTGGAGAAAGGTGTGCTACCCTTTGTTTGGCTATCTAGCCTAAGGTTTGCTTCCGAAATGATTCTTTGTCAAGGTTAAGGTGTTCGGAGGGTGGCTTCGGCCTATGGTTGGGTGACAATAGTGATATTGTCTATGGTTAAATGAGCACATCCATCATATTCTAACAGGTTATGGGCCCACACCTCCTTCATTCAGTCTAACCACTAGAAGGGAGCATAGCCATAAGGATATTAAGCTCGTTGAAGAACCGTCACTAGGGTTTGTAGCAGGAGTAGTCACCAAAGCACTGTCGCTAGGGTTACTAGCAGGTGTAGTTGCAGAAACCCTAACCCTCTCGTTGAGGCACCTTAAGTGAAGGGATTGACCTAATTTCTGGACAGACCAGTGCACCCTAGCCTAGCGCATATCCTGGTACTCTCAACAAGCCAAGACGTCAAGTTCGAGTTTTTGGTCAAATCTAGGGTTGACCAAGTCAAAGAAGCCATGACTTACTCTATGAAGTCAGAAAACAAGTTAGATGGAGATTCTAACTTCAGAGTGTGAAAGACAAGGATTGATCTCATCCTTGCCAAGAATAAAGTGCTGGATATTGTGAAAGGAAAGATCGTGGAACCAAAATTTGAAGAAGGAAAAGAGAAAGAACCGTAGAACGTTGCAGTTATGGAAAAGTTCAAAGACAATGACATCAATTCCATGAATATCATAGTGGACTCTATAAAATACCACTTGATACCCTACATCTCCCATATTGACTCATCTAAGAAGATGTACGATGCCCTAACAAACCTCTTCTCAGTTACAAACATTGGAAAAGTAACGAGTCTGAAGAATGAGCTCTGTGACATGAAGATGAATGATAATGACAGCATAACATCATACTTTGTGAGAATCTCTCAGTTAAGAGATCAACTACAATCTATTGAAGAGATCATTTCAGAGAAGGAATTGGTAAACATAGTAATCAATGGTCTTCCCAAGACATGGGATGCATTTGCCGCAAGCATGAACACAAGGAAGGAGTATCCTACATTTGAAGAACTTTGGATTTGTCGTGCTCAAGAAGAATCAAGGATCAATTCATAAGAGAAACCCCAAAAGAAGTATGATGATCAAGCCTTCAGAATAAGACTCAATAATTTCAGGAACAAATGGAAGTTTAGTTCAAGGAAGAAGCCAAATCAAGAGAAAGATATGTGGGAAATACAATGCTTCAACTGTCGAAAGTATGGTCACTACAAAAATCTTTGTCCCGAGATAAAGAAAAGAAAGCAGACACACGAAGCATTAGTTGCCGAAGAAAAGGAACCTACAAAGAAGACCAATCAAGATAAAATAGACTTCTTCTTATAAGACAAGGTAACAATACTCTCCATAGTTCTTGAACATACCATGTTTTTCTGTACATATCTTGCATATCTATTTCTTAGAAGATAATATGTTCAAAGAGAAACTATACCTATGGAAGAAACAACAAGATAAGGATTGCTATCATTATGACTACAAGTCATACAATACACATGAAAGGATGAAGTACATCAAACAAATCATGTGGAAGTTATTACACAAGTAACAGCTGAAAGATAAGCCGAATTCATAATCAATCTTGAAGAAGCCTAGAAGAAGTAAAGACAGAAAGAAGTCAATAATCAAGAGAAAACTGGAGAAATACTTATGACACCTTGCAGAAGGCAATAAGGATGCAAACGAAAGAGTGGATTATGTTAGATGGAGGGAGCCGATTATATACCTCCAAAAGAAAAACATGCACTCATACATTAAGCAAGGATTAGGAGGGAGATAATCCTATGATCCATTGAAGATGATGAAGTATATATCCATGGTAGCAACCATGAAAAGCAGTACATGTTCATTTTGACTTTAGAAGAAGCCTTCTTCGAAAAGAAGCCTTAAAGTATCCCTCATTGTTCATCCACATCCATGATCCTACGATGAAAGGAAGAAGTTGGAATCTTCAGAGCATGGAATGTATAGAAAATTCCATGGACCCAAGAGCTAAAGAAAAACATGAGGAAGAACATGAAGATTCCAAGAAAGAAAAAGAAGCCAGAACAATCAATCATTGTATCGAGAATCACAAGATTACCATCCTGATATGAACTCACTAAAAGAAATCAAGTAGAGGAAATGAAAGTTGTAATGAAGCACAGTTTATGGAAGACTTATGAATGTAAGCATTGCGAGATCCAGAACTAGAGGTTCTCCCAGATGGAGGGATAAGACTATGATGATTACTTGTTCCAGTAAACCAGGCATACCTCTACATGAGTCATTATATCATCCAAAATATCCATGGGTTGGATTTTTACATCAGATGAATGCAAATACTGTTTTCCAGAGCAATTGAACAAAGAGCGTATGAAGAGCAACCTCAAGGCTTTCAGTTATACCAGAAAGAGACCCTTGTATGTAGATGGAAGAAGATAACTTGGTGGAGAACCTCCAATGCACAACAGAAGCATGGTGAAGACTTTCTATAACAAAGATGTTGTATCAAAATGGTTATTCAGAAGCTCAGGATGATGGATCACTAATCCATGACAAACTCTCATGATGGTTGAAGAAGTATCACTTGGATATGTTCCAGTTTGACCCTTGCCACAATGTTGTGAGCTAGTAGGAAACAAAGAGGAATCCAACAATGATATACTTTATTGATCAGAGCTATATGAAGCCTTTAGAGAAAACCAGTGTTCCAGAAAAACCGAAGTACATTTGAGATCAAGAATTACACTCTCTGTGATGAAGTCCAGAAAAGAGAAAGTAGTTCTCAAATATATATCTCCACAGATGAGCAGATAAGCAGGCATTTTGGTAAATCTTTTGTCCAACATAAAAGAGTTTGTGTACTCAAGCTGGAGCTCGTGGATACGACTTCCTTATTGAAAAAGGAAGAGATGACTCCCAGGTTGGGAGGGAGCACTGATGTGTTATTGATTTATGGATAGTCATTTTTCAGTTCGAAAAATGGTCCAGGATAAGCAATTCCTTTCCAATTCGGAAAGTGGTTTGAGATTTCTGACGGATAGGAATTTTCCAGTTCGGAAAATGGTCGAGATCGAATGGTCATTTTCATAATGAAAATGGTTCGATGGATTGCTGATGTACCATAAACAACGATTTCCCATTGTGGTTAACATGGGGAATGGTCTAGGATAGTCTCTCTTCTTGAGGGTTACTCAAGAAGACTGGTCCGCCTCGCCAGACATTCATTCTTTCGAAGTTCACAATTGTGAGCAGTTTCGAAGAATGGTATGTTTTGGAGGTTGGTGCAGGACAATCATTCCCTAGGGAAGATTCATTTTCTCTAGGTTGCATTTTTTTTAGTGCCAGAGGAATGGCCCAGGGTGGGGAATGGTCCAGGTTCAATAATCAGGGACAGACATTCCCTAGGGAAGACTCATTCTCTCTAGGTTTCACTTTGTTTAGTGCTGGAGGAATGGCCAAGGGTGGGGAATGGTCCAGGCTCAGAAATCGGGACAATTATTCTTCCTTGCTTGAGAAGAATAGTCCAGATAGCTCATCATTGATGTTTTACCTTCTGAGGGCAGATGATCTTCCAAGATCTCACAGATGTGAGTGGAAGAATGGCCCAGATGATTCAGTTTATATCATAACAATGTTTTCTGTGCATATTGATATCAGATGATTGTTATGGAGACTATATGTCTCTAGACATTAGATGTATGCTACTGTGGTGGATGTGTTCCACTGATTGTGAATATATGTCACAGATCAAGTATCTGTGTGCTACTTGGTGTGGTAGTGTACTAATGGATTGTAGTTGTGTACCACTATGGATAGACACAGTTGTGTTCTATTGAATGATATTGTTCTGATTTCCTTGAAGACTATCAGCAGTGTTGGAAATGATTATCAACTAGATGGATGATCAATGGATAGATATTTCCCAAACGGAAAATGGTTCAGGACATTTATTCTTCTAGGACATATGTCTATATTAGAAGAATGGCTCTTGTGTCACTCTATGGTGCAAGTGACTTATCCAACATCATGTCTAATGACTCATATGAAGTATGGTTTCGAGAGATGATGGAGTTGATGACACTGATAGTGATGATGGTGCTCATGATCTAGTCATGAGATAGTCTATATGACTATGTTGATCCTACCAGGTAAATGGTATGTTTGTGCTCAAGACCATTACCTTCAAATACCTCCCTAGCTAGGAGGGAGTGTTGATATTATGGTAGCTACGGGAGGTATTTACCTCCACGTGTAAGCCTGACGAGAATAGAATATTTCGAGAAGAAAGAAGAAACCCTAATTGATTGGTTAATAACCCTAGAGGACAAGTTGGATCAAGGGAATGACTTGTATTAGGTTATTATCCTCCAAGAGAAGAAGTCAGCTAAAGGAAATAATATATACTAAATAATTAGTACCCAGAATGAGAAGTCGGCCCACGCAGTTTACTAGATTTAGTATAAATACAGGAGGCCAATCTTCATTCTGGCAGGGCATTCTTAGAACTGTAGAGCACACTTGTGCGCACTGCAGTTTTGGAGGAGAGCTGTCGTTGCAGCTGCTGCAGCTAGCAGATTCCATTTTGGTCTGGACTATCTCTTAGTTATGGTTTGGACTATCTGATGAGCTCTTGTTTGGTGCATTATCCTTGGAGAAAGGTGTGCTACCCTTTGTTTAGCTATCTAGCCTACGGTTTGCTTCCAGAATGATTCTTTGTCAAGGTTAAGGTGCTCAGAGGGTGGCTTCAGCCTATGGTTGGTTGACAATAGTGATATTGTCTATGGTTAAATGAGCACATCCATCATATTCTAACATCCGGGACTCCGAAAGTATGGAAAGTTTTGAGGGTTTGGAAGATTCGAATGTAGTATAATAAAGAATGATTCAACAAGAATCTTCAATCATCGATTTCCAAAGGACCCAAACCATGTGGATAGATTACATGACTTCGGGGATTAGGAAAAAGGTGTGTTATGCGCAAATCGCTAAAGCCCCCTCCTTAACCATAGGATCTCGACGGAGGAAGTGGACCGTTGATCTCCTTCGTGGTTCAAAAATCTGAGAAATTGGACAACACTTTTGGAAACTCCTGAAGTCCAGGAAATTCTGAAGTGTCGAAACCCTTTGCTAATGCAGGTTCTTAGCTCCCAGTTTTTAGCCAGAGGTCACGAGGAGGATCTCATTAGCTGGTTTAATCGTTTAGTGAGAGATGTGAACCTCGGGGAAGCAGAATGAGAGGATTTTTCTTAAGTAAGGGACCGCAAATGAACCAGGGAAAGCGAAAAATTGATGCCCCGCCCCTACAAAGACTATTTAGGGGTTGGGCGTGCTACAAATTGGTATTAGAGAATGGCAACAACACTTGGCTTGCTTGGGCTCAGGCACGAGTCACACAATTTTTTTATTAGAGAACTTATGGTGTAACAACCTACCTTACCCCTTCTGTTATTGATAGATGTTTTGGAAGTATGCACTGTAGATGGCTAATGTTTCCAAATAAAGAGCTGACTTCACCTTGTAATGATATGTGTTTTTCATGAATTGGCAGATTAGTAACTAACATAAAACGTTTTATTTGCACTCAAGCAGTTAGTGAACAACAAGCGAACTACAACGTAAAGGATGGTGACACATCAGGAGTTGGGGGAGAGATCCCACAATAGAGAGGAAGAATTTCATGAAAGGAGGGTGGTGGAAATCGATCCAAATTTGGCCGAAACTGTAATAAGCCTCATGGCCAAATTATAGAGTTATAAGGCTAACATTGAAAGGATGATCAAGGAGAAGGAAAAACAGACAGAAATTAATGCAGTCCTACTGCAAAGTCTATCATATATGAAAAGGAAACTATAACATGGTCCAGTTGCCAGTCATGTGGACTGTTGGGCCTGCGACATGGTTAATCTAATGATGATAATTAGATCCTTTTTGGCTAATATTGTATGTGTATTTTCCTATTTTGAATATTTTTGGATGTTTTTTGTGTAAAATCGTCGTGGTTCATACCAGGTATGTATGATTGATATTTTATGATGGTTTTGAGTATAATTCAACATGTTTTAATGATTCTAGGAAACTAATTCGCGTTCTGTGTGTCAAAGGGAAAAATTGTAGGTCGTTTTTGCATCCGGTATTCCATTCGGCACTACGTCCAATACTCCATCCGACACCTTGTCCTGCACTAAAACCATGGGAGATTTGGCGGTTATCATATCAACGACCAATGATGGGCGAATCAGAGACATGGGTTTTGCTTGTGCTCGTGGCCTCTAGCTACTGATCTTATGAAAACTCGGATTGGGTTGTTAAGATTTGCGATTATTAGCTCACCTTGTTTCTAGAAGCCACCAGTGGTTAAGGCGCATTAAATGTGATTTACTATTTTTAGAGGAGGTCTACCCTCCCAGTGGTCGACCTCTCAGCTTGTAAACTCTATAAATTCCACATCAGTGGTTAGACAAATAGTTAGGAGAGCAAAAAGATAGTTAGGCTATGTTTTTCCATTTTTAGACATTTTCTCTAAAATTGTGTAAAACTGTGTTTTTTCATTTTAATGCTGAAATTGTGTTGCTTGAGCTCGTGATTCATCATTGAGGAGTAGCCACAACCTGCTGGGGTGCCCACCAATGGTCTGGGTGAATATTTAGTCAATTATCTTATGAATTCATATAATGTAATCGTCATTTCTTTTATTTTCTGTACATGAGTTTTATTGTGTTTATTTACTGTGTAAATTGTTGTTCATAATTTAATTGCTTCAGTTCAGTTTTGCAGGTTATTATGAAGGCTAGTGTTAATATGCAATGACCTTTTAATTGATAGGAAATAAACTTGCAAGTTTAGATACTAACCCATGTGTGTAATTAGATGGTAGTTAGATTTCCTATACGCTGGAATAGAATTTAAAAGTGAGTTAAAACAAGGTATTTAGTTAATGGTTTCTTTGGCAAGGTTTCGATGGATGATTAGTTGTTAGCTTTGAATTTGGTTTTTAATTTTCTTATCTAGTTTGCTCTGTTAGTTCTTAGTTTGTTTGTCTTGTTATATGTTGAAATAGAAATAGGATTTGAGTGATGTCTTTATGAGTATTTCCCTTTGCAATTTAAATTGTTAAATTAGGATTAGTTTAATTTACTTTATGCAATTTCCATTCTAGATCTAGGTCGCAATTTTAATTCAAAGTTTGATTATTGAATTTAGTTTTCAGTTATGAATCTCTAAGTAGTATGAATTTGCTTACATTAGCATAGAATGCAATTGAATTTAATAGAATAGTGTGTTCATATTGTTCATGATTAGTGCATAGATTGAATAATCACATGGATATGCAGGGTAGTTGATGTTTCTTCTATAATGGCCAAGTTCTCACTGGATTGTTTAATTCATACCTTTCACTTTGCCATAGAAGTTAATATTGAGTTTATCCCTCTTGAGTTATCATTAATTGTTAAATGGCATCATGATATCATAAGACACCGGAGACATAACCGTCAACACTATATTTGAGTTTTCTTGCTTTTATAGATTAGAGGATAGTTTCCTTGCTTTTGTAGATTAGAGAATAGTCTTCTTGCTTTGGTAGATTAAAGAATAGTTTCTTATTATAGATTAAAGAATAGTTGTTGATCACTTTTATTTCCATGATGCTTTGAATTTAGTAGATTAAGATTTCCTTTCATAAATTAGAAGTAATTATGAAGTTTAATTTAAGAATAGAGTTCACTTGCTTATTAGTTTGATTAGTTGCTTATTGAGTAATTTTGATTAGTTTACTTGTTGTAGAAGTTATCATAGGTTAGTTAGTTGATTGCTTACTTGTTTACTTGCTTTGATAGGGTAGTTGCTTGTCTATTTACTTGCTTTAATAAGATAGTTGCTTATTGAATTTGAGTAGGTTAATTAAAGTAGTTTGTTGTTGTTATTGCTTATTAGGTAGATTAAATAGATAGTTTGCTTTTGCTCATTATAATGATTAAGTTAATTTTCTTTAAATAGGGTTTTCATTTACTTTCTTAGGACCATCCATCGATCCTTTGTTCAAAAGTTACTTAGGGTAAATAGTTTAAGTTTCTTGATAGGGTTTGATCATTAATAGCCTTTGCTTGAATAAATTAGTTCTCAGATAGCCCATTTCCTTAGTTAGACTATACTACCTCTAGCCTTTCTGCCTTGGCACATATAGTGCTACAACTCTAAGTTTACTTACCCCGAGTTGACAATTTAATTGAGGATTCTTAGTGTTTCTTAGTGCATATAGAACACCTATCATTTTTGGCGTCGTTGCCGAGGAGTTGTCTCAAGGTAGGAAATATGTAGGAATTAGATCATTTCTAAACCTTAGCATTAGTTTGGTGGTGGGGCAACTTTAAGACGAGAGGTAAGAACCTACGCATCTGCTATAGCAGGTTCCCCCAAACCCAATGGTAGTTTTTCTTTTTCTTTTTGTTTGCTTTCATGAATAGACCTAGAGACCTAAAAGGTTAAATCTAAATCAGATCTTTCAACCAAGGTTCCTTCCAACCTTTTTGGGGGAAGGAACGTTCCACTCATAAATTCTGCAGACCGGTACCGAAAAACAAGAACTAACTCAACCCAAAGAGCTAAAGTAGTCTCTGAAGAGACTAAGACATGGAGCACTATAGAACAAAAAATTGAAGCATCAGTAATAGTGGGACAAGAGAGAAGACCACTCGAGCCTTCTGCAGAAACAAACAATACAACCTTTGTTTTCTTACCACCATTAGGATATCCTAACTTTAAAGACATCATAGACCCTAAACAAGTGAATACCTTTTTTGGTAGTTCAACAAATATAATTGTCTCTCAAATTGACACAAAAACTTTGGCACCAATAATCTCAGTCGGCTTGAGTAGAGTCCAAAACACCCAAACAGTAGGAAGACCTTCGCATCAGAGGGATACCTTGTTCTCTTCAAGAATAAAACCACTCAAGTACTCTCTTTTTGGAAACCAAACCAGTATGGATGATCAGGAGGATCACAAAAATGTAAGACACGGGGAGGAAGAAGAAGCTGGAAACCAAACCGAAACTACCTTCGGGTTTCCAATTTTGGACACCACCCCAAATGTCAATATGAAAAATATTCCCCTCTCAGCACTACCCACCTTTTATGGTAAAAGCAGTGAAGATCTGAATACCTTCCTATTTGAATTCGACATCTTGTGTTGGAGCTACAACTACCTACAATATGCCCAGAAACTAAAACTCTTTCCTACCACCCTCAAGGACTTTGTATTAAGATGGTTCATGGGTTTGGGAGAATCAAACATTAGGTCTTGGGAAGCCATGAAAGATATCTTTCTTAAAAAGTACCAAGACTACTGCAAGACCAAAGAATCTCGTAACGATATTTTCAAAATACAACAATTAGAAGACGAGAATCTCGAGGACTATATGGAACGGTTTGCATACATCTCCCAGAAGTCAAAATATTATGACCTCCTAGAGGATGCAGTTAGGGCTCTTTTCCTTAAAGGAATTTCAGAAGAATACCTAGAGATTCTTAACCTAATGGCATCATGTGACATCTCCCATAAACCATTTGTCGAAATCTGTGAAATGTGTAAGAATTACTCGAGGAGTAGAGCTAAAACATGAAAGAATATTCGAGACCCTTATAATAAAAACTTAAAACCAATTAGTTTAGGTGGTATCACAAGAGAAGATATAGGGAACCTTTTAGATAACTTCAAGACAAATATATTAAGCACAATAGGTTCCCAGTTGGACACCCTAAAAATTAAAAAGAAACAGGAGGAGAAAAATGCAGCAATGAGCATATATTGCCCAAGATGCAGGAGGAAGCATCCCTCAAGGCTATGCCCATTAGATAACATTTCAGTTTATGGCTTCTGCACAGAAGACCATTCAACTTAGAAATGTCCATCATTTCTTAGTTTGTTAGCCATATATAGGAGTGGGGATCATGGGGAATCCTCTTATGTACCTAGGAGGCCATGGCAGCCTAGGAACCAACCTACATACCCAGATCCACAATCTCAAGTTCCACCCTATTATCAACAGCCACAACAATGGAACTCACCAAGTTGGAAAAACTGGTCTACATCGTACCAACATCCTTGGATTCAAGGATGGAGAGGAGGACATAACCAAGGAAACCCTCAAGCTCCACTTGTCCCTATGTCCAACCATCCTTATCCTTAGTTTCCACCGAACACTCCGTAAATTCTGCCAGGTTTTGTTCCACCACCTTTACGTCCTATTCCACAACAACAACCGCTACAATATCAGAATGGAAGCTCCCCAAGACCAACACTATTACCGACACAACCAGTGCCCAATCCTAATAACAAGCCCACTCAACCTCTTCAAAATGTTGAGATGCAGGCCTTCCTAACATATGTTAGTAATCCTGTTCCACTACAAAATATTCAACTAAGGTCAGGAAACATTCTGGACAGGGAAAGACCTTCAGTAGTCATCCAGGAAGAAGAGGAAGAAGAAACCCCCAAACAACCCACAAATGACAGTATGTGGGAATATGTTATTATTCCTAAGGACCAAGAACCCAAGCTTCCCCAAAATGAACCTTCACAAATTATGAAGGCCCCTCCTTATCCAGAAAGATTGGTAATTGAGAAACCTACCACCCGACCGGAATTTGACATCTTGAATGAATTGAAGAATATTTGTGTCAAGATTCCCTTGCTATAAGCCATTAAGGACATTCCAATATACAGTAAGGTAGTCAAAGAATTGTGTATTAAGAAGCCAGGTAAGAAGTAGAAGGACCCTCTTACAATACATTTGATAGGAGAACTTTCTAAATACATATCAGAGCAGCCGAAGCTAGCAAAATATAAGAACCCAGGAAACCTCGTAGTGACCATAACCATTAATGAGGTCTCCATTGGGAACACTCTCATAGACCTAGGGGCATCCATAAATGTTATGACCGCTACTACCTTGGAGAAATTGTAGTTAAAACATCTTCTTAGACCTACCCCAACCATTTTGGAATTAGCAGATAAGACTAGGGTTATACCTGAAGGGATTTTGGATGATATCACAGTTACTTTAGCCTCACAGGAGTACCCAATAGACTTTCTTGTCATTCACTCAAAGGATCCTACCAAAGGCCATCCCGTCATTTTGAGAAGACCTTGGTTAGCCACAACCAATGCATTTATTGGCTGTAGAGAGGGAGAAATGACCATCTCAAATGGACTCTCTATCTAGAAGCTCACCATATACCCTCTAAATCAACCTATCATGGAGAATCTATGGTGGCTTGAATGTCCATATGAGAATGAGGACTGGGAAGAACCTGTATTTCCAAGTGACCATGCCTGGGCACTTCAGGAGCACACAATGGAAAATGTGCTAAACCAGTTTATTTCTGCTATCACATGTGTTGATTTTCCACAATCTTTTCCCCAATTTGAGTACATGTTTGGGGAAGAATTTCAAGAACAATTGGACCCATCCATTTTTTCTTCAACATCTTTTATCTTCGATATAGATGAGTCAGCCACATCTTATACTATGCCCTACGAGATTGGTCCAGGGAAATTTTTACATATAAACTTTGGGCTAGATGCAGACCAACAAAAACAGTTAGTAAGTATCCTTAAAGAACAATCGGGAGTATTCGCCTGGGAATATACTGACATGAATGGTATACACCCTGACACATGCATCCATCACATATATACCCAGGGGGAAGTAACACCTGTTAGGCAACCCCAGAGAAGGATGAACCCAACACTCAAAGATATAGAAAAGGAGGAGATCCAAACGTTATTAAATGTTGGATTTATTTATCCCATCTCCGACAGTAAGTGGGTGTCCCTGCTTGTAGTGGTTCCAAAGAAAGTGATTGGGAAATGGAGAATTTGTGTTGATTTCCGAGAGCTCAATAAAGCCACTCTAAAGGATTACATTCCTCTTCCTTTCATTGACCAAGTTTTGGATACCCTGTCTGGAAAGAAATATTTCTCCTTTTTAGATGGATATAGAAGGTACAATCAAATTCTCATAGCACCCGAGGACCAGGACAAGACCACCTTTACTTGTCCTTGGGGCACCTATTCCTATAGGGTATTACCATTTGGATTGTGTAATGCTCCTGCCACATTTCAACGAGCAGTACTAGGGACATTTGTTGATCTTATTCATGATTGTGTGGAGGTTTACAAGGATGTATTCACAGTATATGGAAATACCTACCAGGAAGCCTTAGATAACTTAGAAAAAGTCCTTATCAGATGCCAAGAAATGAACCTGTCTCTAAGTCATGAAAAATGTAAAATGTTGTTAATTGAAGGAGTGGTTCTAGGACATCATGTTTCATCTAAAGGGATAAAAGTCGATCCTGCAAAGATTGAGGTCATCGTCAGACTTCCACCCCCCAAAAATCAGAAAGAGGTGAGAAGGTTTCTTGGACATGCCAGATACTACCGACGGTTTATTGAAAATTTTACAAAGATTGTTGCACCCATGTTTGGATTGCTAATAAACGATGTTGATTTTGTTTGGACTGAGCAATGTCAAACTTCCTTTGAGACCCTGAAAGCTAAATTGTCTGTGGCACCAGTTCTTAGAGGGACCAATTGGACTCTCCCATTCCACATATCCATTGATGCCTCCGACACCACAATAGGAGGATGTTGATGGGACCTAAATCCATTGACTCAATAGTAGGAACCAAACCCACCACCGCGGCCCAATTAGACTCTGCAGCCTTTAAAATGGAATGGTTCTCCAGATCTTGCAATCTGGCCAATTTATCAATGGGCTTTATGTTTCTTTGTGAAGGCTCTTCCTTCAGTTAGGGCTATTTATTTTTTTTGTATTTTCTCTTGGGTGGGGCTGATATGAGAGATGCAAGCCAACATAAACCAACTTGATGATTAACAGGATTAAGTTTTCACTACTGGGGAAGAGGTTAAGCTTGGGATAACCCGCTGCTCAACATGCAGACAAGCACTCTATACCACAGGCCTAGTACTAATACATTAACCATGTGAGCATCTAATTACTATCTGAGAAACTAACTATCAGAAATAAAGCACATACGTAACAAGATAATGGAAAGAAAAACAATTCATCTACCATAACCATGCATTACATAATCACAACGATTTATCTTCATCATTAAAGAAAAAAACATCAAAACATTGCACTAGATAACTTGACAACAGAATTAATCACTCTTACTCATTACTGCATCATTCATGAAACATGATAGGAAGTAATTCTTCTCCAAGTCCAATCACATACATCTGATGAAAATAGTTTGTTTTTGGTCCAGAAGGACTTCTCAATTCATAGCAGTCTCAAAATAATTCTTAACAACCAAAAGAAAGAGTTCTTACAACAACCATCGACCCTTTGCTAATCGATCGATGTCTTTATTTATAATATATATTTCTAACTGAAACTAACGGCTAATTGTAGCTTAAAAAAAACAGAAATCGCCACATGGCGTTGTCTTCTAATAGCTTCTTCAATAGTCATCTTGAGATACTTCTTGGAAAGGATGACTTCTCTCGTATTCAGTCCAGTTGAAAAACATTTTTTCACAAGTTTGAGCCCATGGAAATCTATGTTGTTCCATTGGGGCCGCGTATATTCCCTTGATGTCTACTGCATGCGCCCGATACTTTACTAAACTAAAGTTCAGCTGTTGTAGCATGGTTCGAGCTCTGATCGGATTTTTGACGAATTGTCATACTTGCCCTGGCTTCGCATCGGATATTTTCGAGAACTCTTCAGTCCATAGCGCATCTTGTTCGGCATGTAGCTTGACCACGTTGCTCAAGTCAATGAAATTATCGTGGGTGCCGAACTCGGGGAACTTGGCATTCTATATCGCTCTGTCGATTCTGCTTCAGTGTTTCTTTCGGGTTCATTGGTGAGATCGGTGAGCAAGCTTTGTTCAGTGATTGGAGAATCCTTCCTGCAAGCAGGGTTGAGATAGTTTAGCAATCGAGCAAATATGACCTAAGATACCAACAAACATAATCGATCGGTGCGTACTTGTGAATCTCGTTATTCTCGAATGTTTAATACTTACGTGATCATGGTTGCTCCTTTGAATTACTTGCGATGTCTTTTATCCATGTCGCCGCTCCTCTTTAGTTTAAATGAGTCATGTCATCGCACCAAAGCACGACAAATCGAGTACGGCGGATACGAGCGTTGGAATCATCATAGTAGCTGCTCGACCTTTGGGACTGGGAAAAGACGTCTGAGTTGAGCATGCGCATGTGTGCTCCTAGAAGGTCAAATAACGTAGTAAGGAAGTCATTAAATGCCTCCAGAATCCATATTACCAAGTGTGTCAACTATCATTCGTCAATAATGGAAGCTGGGGAGTTTAAAGAGATTGGAATTTTCATACTGCACTTTCTCTGCAATTCTGATCGGCGACGCTTTAAGCGTTCTGGATTACATTTGACGAAAAAATGTGACAGGTTATGTCTTCAAGGCATCTTGTCATGAAGCGTGAGTGTTCTTTTGGCATGCTCTAGTTTGCTGCTTTGTTTGGCTATAAATTCTAGGAATTCTGTGGGGAATTCTATGCATAAGTCGAGTTTATGCTTCTGTGACACTAATATTGTATGGTTATTTAGGAAAAACTTGGTGTAGTGGTCCTTAATTACCTCCAGGAGTCCAAGCCACTACGTTGTTGCATTATGGGATCCCCTCCTAACAAAGGACGAAGTTTGCGAAGTAGCTGAAATGCCAGGTCCGAGCCCCAACGTGCCTGGGATTCATTCTTATTGGCTCCGAGCATCCTCGAAGCTTCGACAAGAGGTACAGGCTTTCATTTGGATAGGGTGTTAGTGCCTCTACCGGAAGTTGGGGTGGAGAGAAGTACACCTGAAGGAGGTATGCTGGAGACCGTGCCCCCATAGGAGCGAACACCACAGAGAAGAGGGAGGCCTAGGAAATACACAGGAAAAGGGGAGGAAAATGCCCCCAAGTTGAGCTGAGTATACATCCCACCACTGAGGGGTCTACGACGCTTACTTATCGGTCGGGGCTTATGGGGACTGCTAGTAAAGGAAGTAGGGAACGAAAGGGGAGGGAAAAAGAACTGGGTTCTCCCGTTAAGAGTCCCATCCAACAGTTAGAGCAGGCCCAACTTGTTATAGTTGAACTCTACCAATAAAATAGAGAGTTGTGGGGCGAGTTGGCGGTGAAGAACCAGGAGGTATCGACGTCAAAGGGTTACAGAGGAAGCAAAGTTTGGCTCCAGAGACAACTTCGAAAATCTCATGACACAATTGTGCAGTTGCGTGAGGCGCAAAGGATGGAAACGAAAGAGGGAAAGGAAACGTTACAGGATGCGAGAAGTAGTTCGGGAAAAGGTGTGCGCGTAGGAGATGCATAATGGGCGAGCCTTTGCTTTGCGTTCCCTGAAGTGACGCTTAAGATTTCTTCTCTTTTGTATTAAGGATTTTGTACTCTCACTGTGACCGGGCCGGTTAGTAAAGATGCCAACGATATCTATTTGTATGTAGCCCAAGTTAGGCGGAAATTATATGAAAACTTGAAGCTTCTTGAATGTATCCTGTTTCCTTTCAAATGTAAATTAACTATGTTCTTTTATCTGAGTTTTTTGTGAAAATTATATGATTTTATAAATATTATTTTTGCAATGTGAGTTTGTTGATATGTTCCCTCTAAAACTTTTGAGATTGATTGACGTTGACGTGGCTTATCAACCCGGGGTTACTTAAATTATTTGAACATACAATTTAACATTCAGATGGTGGGTAAGGATTGTACTTAGGGGGCCTCTTTACGTCGAAAGTACTTAAAAGATATTGCGACTACTTATACTTGAGTGGCATCGGGGGTCGAAAAATTCAAAATGTAAATTTTAATGAGCATTGTATTTTGTAATTCTCCGATGCTGAAATCGTGCCGGGTGTCAGCAATTAGCGATACCGCTCTTCTCTTTGTGCGACGCTTACCTTTTCTTTTTCTTGCTGAAACCAAACGGGTCGGTCTTCGACGATACATCTGCCAAGGTTCAATCATAAAAGGAAATACTTTCATCTGCCGACGCCAATGAAGATCAGTGTTTGGCTATTTTAAACTTCTCAAATGATTTTCATCATCTTTAACGTTTGTCGATGCCAAACTCCCAACCGCGTCGTGGAAAGCTTTAGTGTGCCGATTTCCTAAGTAGCTTATTAAGGACCCTTTAACGATTAAGATGATTCCTTGTTGTATGTTCAAGCAGGATTTAGAATGAACATAAAAAATAAGTGCAAGTATCAGTTTCATACTAAAGGAAAAACAGACAGTGTAAAGGACCAATTGGTACCCAAAAGTAAAAAATGAACATAGACTTTTAGGGTGTGTTGAGTGCTCAACAAATGATGATTCACTAGGCGAAAGCAGAATCTCTGTTCCTCCTTCATTTATTTTTACCTTGACTCATGACCCGATTCTTATATATATATATATATATATATATATATATATATATATATATTATTGGAAGTATTGTTTTAGGGCTTGGCCATTTACTGGGAGTGCATCAGGTTCTCCCCTCATACTCTGTAATTGATAAGTGCCTACCCCAATCTTCTCAGCTACATGGAAAGGTCCAAGCCATAGAATCTGAAACTTAGAATATTTCCCTTTAGGTTCATTTGCTCTGTCCCACTTCAAGACTAAGTCTCCTACTTCAAAGTTCTTTTCTTTAGCCTTGTGTTTATTGAGCCATCTTTTCACTATCTGTTGGTGAGCTAGTAATTTTTACTTAGCCCTTTCTCTCTCTTCCTCCAGCATGAGTAGAGTGTTAATCCTTTTCTACATGGCCGATGAGGGTTCTTCGATGGAATCTTGGGCCAGCTGAAGAGACGGGAGATAGATCCCATTTGGGAGGATGGCTTCTTGCCCATAGACCAGAAAGTATGGGGAATTTCTTATGGCTTCCTTAGGTGTGACCTTGTCAGCCCATAGAGCATTATAGAGTAGATTATGCTAGTTTCTTTGGTTATCTGTCACCGTCTTCTTTAATATCCTTACAGGGTTTTTGTTAGTCGATTCATCCAAACCATTTCCCCGTGGATAGTAATTGGTAGAGTACTTGATCATGATTCCTTTGTCCAGAGAAAACTCTGTCAATAGTGTTGAATAAAAGTAAGTTGTGTTATCGAAGACCAGAACATAAGGGACACCGAACCTCATGATAAACTATTGTTATATGAATTGGATGACTACCTTTTCATTCACACAAGTCAGAGGAATGGCCTCTGTCCATCTCGTGAAATAGTCGTTGGTGGTAAGAATGTACTTGTGCAGCTTCAAGGAGCTAGGTTTGATTTCTCCTATGATATCCAACCCCCACTACTCGAAAGGATGAGAGAAAGTAATAGGTTGGAGTGGGATTGCCACTCTTTTCTCCTTTCTAGCGCTTATTTGACAAGTCTTACAGTTTCTAGCGTATGCATGAGCATCTTTGAACAAGGTGGGACAATAATAGTTGGCTCTCAGAATCATATGAGCGGTGATGTTTTCTGCAAAATGTCCCCTGACAGGGCAATCATGGAGTTCTTTCAGTACCTTTTCCGCGTCTTCTTTTTTGAGACATCTTAACAGTACCCCGTCATAATTTATCCAGAAGAGTACCGAATTGATAAGACGATATTGTGCAGATTTTAATCTCAGGGCTCTCCTTTCTCTAGGGTTGAGGTTTTCGGGACAAGCCCCATGATGTAGGAGATAAGTTAAATCTTTGTACCAGGAGTCTTGTCCTGGGGAGATGTATGCTACTTCACCACACCATAGTGTCATTTTGTTTTCCCATCCGAGATCTTCATTTACTTGATCCCGGGTTTCGGCTGCAAGCTTGCATAAAGCTTTTCCTTATACTAGTTTTGCAGGTTTTATATCTAGATCAAATTCCTGGACTACCGCCATCCACTTTCCCATTCTTTCCCCCATTTCCTGCTGGGTGAGCAAGGATCAGACTGTAGGGTGTGACACAATTACTTTAGTGTGATTCTTGAGGATGTAAGACCTAAAATGTTTTACTGCCTTATAAACTGCGTAGGCTTGCTTGTCTACAACATAATAATTGAGCAAAACTCCTTGAATATTAGTACTCATAAATGACACAGGGGCTTCATTATTGCCATCATCCTTCTGATTCAAAACTATAGCTAGCGATTGATCGGAGGCGAAAGTATAAATGGAAAAGTCCCTATTGAAATCGGGACTTCGCAACACCGAGGTCCGGGAAATGACAGCTTTGATATTGTTGAAGGAGTCTTTTCGCTCATCATCCCACTTAAACTCGTCATCTTTGCGAATCATCTTTTGTAAGGGTTTGATGATTTCCGTGAAGTCAGGAGTGAACTTCCTCACAAAATCGATTTGGCCGAAAAAGGATTGCATAACTTTCTTATTATGGGGTAAGGGAAGTTGAGCTATGGATTTAATCCTTTCGGGGTCTATGCGAATCCCTGACTGAGATATAATGTGACCTAAAAACTTACCTTCCTCGACATTGAAGATAGTTTTCTTAGGGTTTAAGGATATACCGTATTTCCTGCACCTCTCGAAAATTTGAGTTAAGTGTTGGATGTGCTCTTCTCTGTTCTTTGAATACATTGTTACGTCATCTAGATACACTACCACGCATCTATTAATTAATCCTTGGAAATCTACATCCATGGCTCTTTGGAAGGTTTCTCCTGTGTTAATCAACCTGAAAGGCATGCTCTTATAAGTGAAGGTTCCCCATTTGGTTCAGAAAGTGGTTTTTAAACGATCTTCCTCCAAAACAAGGACTTGGTTGTATCCTGAGAAACCGTCTAATAGATAAAAAATATCCGAGACCGACATGGTCTACAGGAGTTGTTTCATTGGTGGGACTGGATAATTGTCCTTTTCTGAGGCCCTGTTGAGGTTCCTAAAATCTACACATAGGCGGATCTCCCCTGACTTTTTCCTTACCGGAACAAGGTTTGCTACCCAAGTGGAATGCCTAACCTGAAAAATGATCTTGGCATCTAAAAGCTTCTTTAGTTCCTGATACATAAGAGGCTCCAGGGACGTGTGGTACTTTCAGAGCTTCTTTTGGAAAGGTTTTAATTCCGGTTTCAAGGGGATGGTGTGTTGAATGATGCGGGTATCATACATTTTCAAATCCCTATAGGACCACATGAAGACATCCTGGTATTGCCTGAATAATTTGAAGTAAGCTTTTCTCTCTTCTTTAGACATAGTCCTACCCAGATTCACATTCTTTGGGCTCTTTGGGGTCCCAATATTTATAGTTTAATGCAAGGGACAAGAGCTACCAATATTTGCATTTTTGGGTCCCTTAAATCGCTCCTTGAGATCAAAAAGATTTTCTAGATTAGCTATGCCTTTTGGGATCGTGTGACTCTTTGATTTATCCATAGGTTGTCCCGTCCGAGGATCGGTTTCTGCGGACAACTCCTGGAATTCTTCATCGTCAATAGCGAGGTCTTTGAAATTGTCTTGGTTAGTCAAGAAGTTTATGATTTGTTCATCTCCTTTGAAGACTTTCCAATTGGAAATGTTATTAGGTACCAACGGTTTGTAGAGAAGATCCACAGTGAATCGGGAGGCTTCATAATCTTCTAAAGGCGACAGCCTGGAAGTGGCAGTGGCCAAGGAGTCAACAAGAAAATTCTTTGTTATGGGGATTGCAGTGATGTTATAAGCCTCAAAGTGTTTTATTAACCTATGCACCTCTTGCTGATAGTTCTTCAGATGAGGAGAATTGAAATGTATAGTATTTCTTACTTGTCTAACAATAATTTCAAAGTCCCCAAAAACCTTCAATCCTTTGATATCCAAATCTATGGATTTCCTTAATCCTTGTATTAGAGCTTCATATTCGGCAGTGTTGTTGGTACACTCGAATTCTAGCCTACAGGACAAGAAATGACGTTTACCAATAGAATTTATGAGGACACGTCCTGCTCCTGACCCTTCTTGAGATTTGGATCCATCAAAATAGAGGGTCCAAATTTGTGAGAGGGGATCACTATTTTCGTTTCCCTTATTAGTTTCTTGTTCCCTGACCTCTCGTTTCACAAGTTCTAGCGCTGAGTTTTGGCAGAAGAAGGTGTCTCCTATCGGTATCGATGATTTGTCTTGAAAGATGAATTTAGAGTTTTGAGTAAGAGGAACATCGGATAAGAGGGGAGCAAAGTTTCCAAAGTAGGAGTCGCAGGAATAATTGCCCAATATGGGGAAATCTGTGGATGAGGGTTCATTAGGGGCTTCTAAATCGGTGACCGTATGTTTCAGATATCTCTCCCTATCGATTCTGATCATGTTCTTGTATCCCTTCAATGGTAGCCAAAGGTGTGCCCAGTCCATACTGAAGTAACCATTTAGCTTTTCAGACTAGCCTCAGCTTAGTAATAGCCCATATGCCTATGGGATATCTACTACAATAACGTCGATCACTTGCACAAACGTGGGGTGCGTCGATATCTTGATCATCACATCTTTGAGTTCTCCTATGACCTTGACCTGGGTCCTATCCAGTTGTATGACATGTTTATCAGTCTTGAGAGGAATGACATTAAATTTCTTGCAAACAAATAAGGGCATGACGTTGGAGGATGCTCCAAAATCTACTAATCAGTTGTGTATGTTTATATTGAAGATTTTAAACGTTAGGAGGAACGGGGGGACAAAAGGTTTTTCTTTTCTATCTCCCGAACATGCATTCATAGTTGGTCTGCCCACCATACCTGCGTGAGTCAAAATTCTTTCTGGGTTGTTGCCCGTCGTTGGGTTTTCTGCATGGTTCAAGGCTTGTAATAAAAAGTCTTTCTGCTGATGGATATTGCATATATCCATAACTGAAATATTGTCCTTTATCTTCTTCGAATCTTCGACCACGTTGTAATCTAGTTTGGGCGACTCTTGGGTGTGAATGCTTATAGGATTTTTACCGAGAGCGAAAGACATTTTCGGGTGGTCGGGATTTAACTTACTTTGCGAAGCTCAGGTGGCATCGATATATTTTGCGTCGGGCAGAACCTTACTGCGTGTCTGTATCGCCGAAATTTCCGTGGGTTGTTCCTGAGACTAAAAAAGATCGCTGGAAGGCATGATCAGATCGAGATCCTATATCAGCATGGATGTGTCTCATGGTGGGTCAACTTCTTCCTGGTCCGCCATATCCATAAACAAACTGCTTGGTTGTTCTGCTAGGGAGACTTCGTCTAGAAACCGATTGGCCATCAAATTCATGGCATGTACCCATTGAGGGAAGTCTCTTTCGAAGTGGTTCTCTTGATGATAAGTACAGAAAGAATCAAACACGACATTCCCTAGATCGATATTTAAGTTAGCGGGGGGAGGTTCAATTGCTTTGAAATGTGGGTTTCTTTTAAAGAAAGGTTTATAGGGCCTTTGGCCTTGGTTTCCCTCCCCTACATTTCTCTTCATATCTATGATTTCGTTCGATAATTTCTTCACCATGCATTGGAGATATTCTATATCACCATTACCTTAGTCGGGAGTCTGTTCAACCGGTTTTCCCGGAGGTTTAGTCAGATGGAGTCCTCTCCTAGGCGGGGGTTGGCTTTCTTTTTTCACTAAGGAGACCTGACCCTCTTTACATCCTTTCATCTAAAATTCTATTGTCCTGGCCTCCTCAAAAATTTTTGCCAAGGTTTTCTTAGCGGCTCTTTTTACAAACATGGAAATAGAAGTTGGGAGCGCGTTGACGTAAACCTCGATTTGTAGCTCTTGAGTTGGTTTCATCGCAGGCTGGAATTTTTTTAAGATGGTCATGAATCTCTGATTGAAATCTTTGACCCTTTCTTTCAGACTCATGGTGGTTGCGAACAAATCTTCCATTAGGGCTCCCATACTAGTTTCCTCTACAAATTTATCTAAAAAATCTTTCTGGAACTTAGTCCAGCTGGTTATCTATCCTACTGGCAAGTTGAAATACCACGTGGAAGCTGAATTTTTGAACGTGTAGGGGAAAAGTCTGCAAACTACATCTTCATGTTGAATGTTCATAAGTCTGATCGCGAGTATGAACTTCTTGATGTGATCTTCAGGTAATCTTGAAGTTTCGGGGTCGTACTTAGGAAGCAGTTTCTCCGGATGTTGGGGAATATTATGTATTCGTCCGGGGATGACCATGACATGTCCGACCAACTAGGAATGATTGTTCTAAAGCGAGATTTATCTTTCTTCCTCATGGTTATTATTACCCTCGATATCTTCAGAATCTGAGTCGAACTCTTCTTCTTCCAAAAATTTGTTTGGTTTGGAGATGTCGGCGACTGGCGTTTCGGGTATCAGATCGAGAGGTTCTTGGATTTTGGTAATTGGGAAATCTATTAAGTCTTCTACGGAGTGTACGAAAACTTCGTCGGGAGTGCTAACCACTGGTATTCTTTGTTATTTTCTTCGAGGGAGGATGGGAGCTAAGGAAAACGCACTGATCTCTTGGGCGTAGGCTCTAGTGATTCTCCTGAATTGATTCATTTCCTTGTGAGGAAGAGCGTAAGGTATTTTAGGGTGAAAAGGTTCTTCCTCGGGCTGGGGTGAGTTATCCATTTCGGGAATACTCAACGTGTGTGGGCTGTCTTGTGATGGACTAGCCATGCATGTGGGTTGTTACAAATCTGTAGGCTGTTTGAAATGATAGATAAAATATATATTTAGCCATTCATTCTCATGCCCTCCTTCTAGCACAAGTTCTGTTGATGGGACCTAAATCCCTTGACTCAACAGTAGGAACCAAAACCACCACTGAGGCCCAATTAGACTCTGTAGCATTTAAAATGGAATGGTTCTCCATATCTTGCGATCCGACCAATTTATCGATGGGATTTGTGTTTCTTTGTGAAGGCTCTTCCTTCAGTTAGGGCTATTTTTCTTTTGTATTTTCTCTTGGGTGGGGATGATATGAGAGATGCAAGCCAGCATAAAAAAAACTTAACGATTAACATGATTAAGTTTTAACTACCCGGGAAGAGGTTAAGCTTGGGATAACCTGCTTCTCAACATGTAGACAATCACTCTATACCATAGGCCTAGTACTAAAACATTAACCATGTGAGCATCTAATTACTATCTGAGAAACTAACTATCATAAAGAAAACACATATATAACAAGATAATGGCAAGCAAAATAATTCATCTACCATAACCATGCATTACATAATCACAACGATTTATCTTCATCATTAAAGCAAAGAACATCAAAACATTGCACCAGATAACTTGACAACAAAATTAATTGCTCTTACTCATTACCACATCATTCATGAAACATGATAGGAAGTAATTCTTCTCCAAGTCCAATCACATGCATCTGATGAAAATAGTTTGTCTTTGGTCTAGAAGGACTTCTCAATTCATAATAGTCTCAAAATAATTCTTAACAACCAAAAGAAAGAGTTCTAACCGAAACTAACGACTAATTGCAGTTTAAACAAAACATAAATCGCCACGTGGCGTTATCTTCTAATAACTTCTTCAACAGTCGTCTTGAGATACTTCTTGGAAAGGATGACTGCTCTCGTATTCAATCCAGCTGAAAAACAATTTTTCACAAGTTTGAGCCCATGGAAATCTATGTTGTTCCATCGAGGCCGTGTATATTCCCCTAATGTCTATTGCATGCGCCCGATACTTTACTAAACTAAAGTTCAGTTGTTGTAACATGGTTCGGGCTTTGATCGAATGTTCGACAAATTTTCGTACTTTCCCTGGCTTTGCATCGGCTATTTTCGCAAACTCTTCGGTCCATAGCACATCTTGTTCGACATGCAGCTTGACCACGTTGCTCAATTCAGTGAAATTATCGGGGGTGCCGAACTCGGGGAACTTGACATTCTATATCACTCTATCGATTCTGCTTCGATTTTTCTTCCGGGTTCATCGGTGAGATTGTCGAGCAAGATTTATTCGGTGATTGGAGAATCCTTCCTGCAAGCGAGGTTGAGATAGTTTAGCGATCGAGCAAATATGACCTAAGATACCAACAAACATAATCGATCGGTGCGTACCTATGAAGCTCGTTATTCTCGACTGTTTAATACTTACATGATCTTGGTTGCTCCTTTGAATTACCTGCATTGTATTTTATCCACGACGTTGCTCCTCTTCAGTTTAAATGAGTCATGTTGTCGCGACAAAGCGCAAAAAATCAAGTATGGCGGATATGAGTGTTGGAACCGTCATAGTAGCTGCTTGACCTTTGGGACTGGGAAAATATGCCAGAGTTGAGTGTGCGCATGTGTGCTCGCAGAAGGTCGGATACCGTAGAAAGGAGATCATTTAATGCCTCCAGAATCTGTATTACCAAGTGTGTCAACTATCATTCGTCAATAATGGAAGCTGGGGAGTTTAAAGAGATTGGAATTTTCGTACTGCACTTTCTCTACAACTCCAATCGGCAACGCTTTAAGCATTCTGGATTACATCCGATGAGAAGTTGTGATGCATTAAGTCTTCAAGGCATATTTTCATGAAGCGTGAGTGTTCTTTTGGCACACTCTAGTTTGTTGCTTTGTTTAACTATAAATTCTAGGAATTCTGTGGGGAATTCTACGCATAAGTCGAGTTTATGCTTCTGTGACACTAATCTTGTGCATTTATTCAGGCGAAAATCGGTGTAGTGGTCCTTAATTACCTGCAGGGGTCCAAGCCACTACGTTGTTGCATTATGGGATCCCATCCTAATAAGGGACGAGGTTTGCGAGGTAGCCAAAATGCCAGGTCCAAGCCCCAACGCACCTGGGATTCATTCTTAATGGCTCCCAACATCCTTGAAGCTTCAACAAGAGGTACATGCTTTCATTCAGATAGGGTGTCGGTGCCTCTAGCAGAAGTTGGGGTGGAGAGAAGTACACCTGAAGGAGGTATGCTGGAGACCACGCCCCCACGAGAGAGAACACCACGGAGAAGAGGGAGGCCTAGGAAAGACATGGGAAAAGGGAGGAAAACTGCCCCCAAGCTGAGCTGAGTATACATCCCGTCGCTGAGGTGTCTAGGACGCTTACTTATCAGTCGGGGCTTGTGGGGACTGCTAGTAAAGGAAGCGGGGAACGAAAGGGGAGGGCAAAAGAACTGGTTTCTCCTGTTAAGATTCCCATACATCCATTAGAGTAGGCCCAACTTGCTATAGTTGAACTCTACCAAGAAAATAGAGAGTTGTGGGTCTAGTTGGCGGTGAAGAATCAAGAGGTATTAGTGTCAAAGGGTGGCAGAGGAAGCACAATTTGGCTCCAGATAAATATTCAAGAAGATCAAGACACAATTGTGAAATTGCGTGAGGCGCAAAGGATGGCAACGAATAAGGGAAAGGAAACATTACAGGATGCAAGAAGTAGTCCAGGAGAAGGTGTGCACGTAGGAGATGCATAATGGGCGAGCCTTTGCTTTGCGTTCTCCGAAGTGACGCTTACGATTTATTCTCTTTTGTAGTAAGGATTTTGTACTCTCACTATGATTGGGCTGGTTAGTAAAGATTCCGACGATATCTATTCGTATGTAGCCCAAGTTAGGCGGAAATTATATGAAAACTTGAAGCTTCTTGAATGTATCCCATTTCCTTTCAAATGTAAATTAACTATGTTCTTTTATCTGAGTTTTTTGTGAAAATTATATGATTTTATAAATGTTGTTTTTGCAATGTGAGTTTGTTGATATGTTCCCTATAAAACTTCCGAGATTGATTGGCATTGACGTGGCTTATCAACCCGGGGTTACTTAAATTATTTGAACATACAATTTAACATTCGGATGGTGGGTAAGGATTGTACTTAGGGGGCCTATTTACGTCGAAAGTACTTAAAAGATATTGCGACTACCTATACTTGAGTGGTATCAGGGGTCGACAAATTCAAAATGTAAATTTTAATGAGCATTGTATTTTGTAATTCTCCGACGGCGAAATCGTGCCGGGTGTTGGCAATCGGCTATACCGCTCTTCTCTTTGCGTGACGCTTCCCTTTTCTTTTTCCTACCGAAATCAAATGGGTCGGTCTTCGATGATACATCTGCCAAGGTTCAATCGTAAAATTAAAGACTTTCATCTGCCAACGTCGATGAAGATTGGTGTTCGACTATTTTAAACTTCACAAACGATTTTCATCATATTTAATGTTTACCTATGCCGAACTCCTAACCACGTCGTGGAAATATTTAGTGTGTTGATTTCTTAAGTATCTTATTAAGGACCCTTTAACGATTAAGATGATTCCTTGCTATATGTTCAGGCAGGCTTTAGAATGAACATAAAAAATAAGCGCAAGTATAAATTTCATACTGAAGGCAAAACACAGTGTAAAGGACCAAGTGGTACCCAAAAGTAAAAAATGAACATAGAATTTTAGGGTGTGTTGAGTGCTCAACAAAGGAGTATTAGGGAAGAAAGAGGACCATCAGTCCTATGCCATTTATTTTGTGAGCAAGAACTGGTTCCCTGCTGAGCTAAACTACACAGTTACTGAGAAGGAATTCTTGGCAGTAGTTTATGCTATCGATAAGTCTCATCATTACATTACATGTTACGAAGTATTTGTACATACAGATCATTCCTCCATTAGATTTCTCATGAATAAACCCATAACTAATGGCCGAGTGACTAGGTAGCTCCTGCTATTGCAAGAGTTTAACATCACCATTCTTGACCGACCTGGAAAGAAGAATTTGGTAGCTGATTTTCTTTCACGAATAAAAAATGAGGATGATGATATTCCTACAGATGATAGTTTCCCAGATGAGCACCTTTTTTCCCTCTCTGTAAAAACCCCATGGTTTGCAGATATGGAAAACTATCTGGCTACTAGGAAGTTACCGTGTCATTTGTCACCTCATGAAAAGCCTAAAATTACAGGTTTTGATTTGATTATTCGTAGATGTGTCCAAGAGGATGAGGTAGCATAAATACTATGAAGTTGTCATGATGGACCATGTGGTGGCCATTTTTTTGACAAACATACAACACATAAGGTGTTACATTCATATTACTATTGGCCTAGCATTTTTAAAGATGCTGCCAAGTATGTGAGGAGTTGCGATAGTTGCCAAAGGATATGAAGACCTATGTCAGCTGAAAAAATGCCCTTGCGTGCCCAAGTTATGATAGAACCTTTTGAAAAATGGGCCTTTGACTTTGTAGGACCAATTTCACCCATGTCTCGTAAGAAAAACTATATTTTGGTTTGTACAGATTATGTCACCAAGTGGGTAGAGGAAAAATCCCTATTTAGGGCTACAGAAAAATATGTTGTCAAATTCATTGATGAAGACATATTTACCCTCTTCAGTGTCCCTCGTGAAATTGTTACAGACCAAGGCACTCAATTTACTTCCAAGCTGACGAGAGAGCTAACAGAAAAATATGAGATTAAACACTGTAAATATTCTCCATGCCACCCACAAGCTAATGGTTAGGTCGAATCTACAAACAAAGTTCTGGAAGCTATCTTAACCAAGACTATTCAATTACATCACCAAGATTGGGTTGATAGGCTTCCAGAGGCTTTGTGGGCATATCAGACCACATGGAGAAACACCACCGGACATACCCCTTATGAGCTAGTGTACGGGAAACAAGTACTTATACCAATAGAATTCCAAGTGAGGACCTTCGACATTGTTGCAGAATTGGGATTAAACTTAGATGACACTTAGAAAAAACGGGCCCTACAATTGAATGAGTTGGATGAGATCAGGCAATATGCCATCCAATGAACAATGTTTGTCCAAAACTAGAGGAGCAAGTGGCATGACAAGTTTATTAAGAAGAAACACTTCCAACCTAGTGATTGGGCTTTGTTGTTTGATTCCTAATTTAAAACCTTCAAAGGAAAACTCACCACCCGGTGGTTAGGTCCTTATGAGGTAGTCACTGTATATGACAATGGAGCTGTGAAAATCAAAACAATTGACGATGGACAGGTCTCCTTTGTAGTAAATGGACACCGACTCAAATTTTATCATAAGCCCATTTCCACAGAAGATTTTCTACAAGTCATGTCAACTAACAAGGCATTGGCCTTAGTAGATGGGGAAGTCCCCCCTTGTTCTTGAATGTTTTCTAATTTTTCTAATGTACATATGTAAATAATTTTGAATTTTGTTGATAAGCAATTCTAGATATTTATGTAGGTATTTATTTCGCCAGGAGTAGACAGTTTCAAGGAAATATAAAAGAAGGATTTTTCTTCAAGATATTGCTAAATTTGAACCTTGTTGTCTGCTAAGCATCAAATGAATAATGAATTGCTGTAATTAGCCATATTTTTGCAAAGATTTTAATCTTGTCTTTTTCTTAAGGCATTAAAAAAAAAAGCAGTTTCTCTTGAAATCTTCACCACTATATAAGGAAGTAATACCGTAACCATCAAGCTTAGAGGTCTCTCATGCAGTTTCCCCAAGAAACCTGAGTAAGTGAGTAAAGTATCTTTATTAAAGAGTAATAAGGAGGTCTGATCAACGGTTAGTCATGGAAACATCACAATAACTTACAAAAGAAGAAAGTGAGTTGAGCTTAGAGATACCTTTTTGTTCTTTTCCAATGGTACCATCCACAACACACTAAAAAGCTTGATTATATCATATATTTAGATAGGCCATGCCCGCTTAAGTACCCCTTACATCAAGACAATCACTAAGGAATATATAATGGAAAGTCATCCTCTAACATAAATACCATCCCAATTAAAAAAAAAAAAAAAAAAAGTTGTTTTCAGAGCTGTCCCCCCATCTTCTTGCACAGAGCAAACTTATACTAAAATCTTAAAATATGGAGGGCCAGTCTTTGAGGGTGTAAGAGGCTAACCCATCGGGATACTGAGTAGGTCTTCTGGTAGTGGGTACCGACCTGTGGTACGACTAGGTAAACTCGTCGGGGCACTGAACAGGCTTGCTGGCAGCGGGGCATTCTATCTAGCGAGGATGATAATCTGACAAAAATAAATAAGAAATTTAAACTTGTCGTGATGTATGACATTACTTGTAGACAAAGATGACATGAAGTATGTTTGGTTAAGATAAGGTTAATGAACTCCATAAATTTTCCATTGGGAACTAACTTTGAGACTATCTTGAAACTCTCTCGCCTACCTCTTCTTATCTATATATAGGATCTTTTATCCTATAGGTGGGGCCATCTTCTAACCGTCTCGTCAGACTAATCTGTGAAATTTTTCTCTACACTTAATGAGCTGTAAATCTTCGGCTATTGGGAGAACTGACTGGTTTCCTATATTTTTGATTGTGAGGTGTCACAATACTTAGGCATGGGGGAGGGGTTCATGAGTTGACAAATGATAACATTACCTAGAAGAAGTGAATCTTTGTAAAAATTTACGTGTATTGTTTTCATGATACAGGTTATTACATCAACAGTCATTTTATATCTTTAAAATGCTAATTCCCCTTGTGTTATAAATTGTTGTACATATCCTTAACAAACCACTTTATTGGTTTATTTTCGTTACAGGCTGTTCATTGCATAATGGAAATTACATGTCTTATGCGAGTGGATTGAGTAAGCATGGTGGAAACATCAATAATAATGGAACACTCTGCCTCTGCTCCTAATCACTGTGACTATCAAAACCATTCTAAGACTGCAAGCTATCCATTACAGGAGGTAAAAATGAATTTCTCATAGAGGTACCATATGGAGTTCCATATGGAGTGTCGTATGAGGTGTTATATGAGGTGCCAGATGAAGTACCATATGAAAATATACACCAATAACTGTCCAAAATTTCAGGTAACCAGGAATCAATGGCATTTATTTGAATTAGTTCATGGCAATCAAGATTGAATGATGCAAACCGTAGACATTTTCATGATCAAATGCCCAAGTCAAAGACTTGGACATTGATCTAACTTCTTATCATTATGATTTCCCCCAAAACATGCCTTCAAATTCGAAATCTCTCACACATGGCAACTCGTGCGTGTACATTCATTATGAATGAAACCATTTCCACCTTAGGTGCACTCATAAACGGAGGGATCACTCAATTAGGTTATCCCATTATTCCTCATGCTTGCCTCTGCTCATTTTCTTTTTCCCTTGTTTTTAAACATACTCAACCTCTGTTCATTTCGTTCCCCTGTTTAATTACGCTCGACCTCTGCTCAATCGTTCCCTTCCTTGGCTCGATTGCACCCATCGTCTGTCAAATTTTTCCTCTATCCATTTTTCCACATCGTCACGATGCCTAAATGGTATGAGCCATTCTCATAGGAAAGCCTCTTCTCCATCCCTGAGTTTGCACAGTGCAGGGAAGTGTTTTTGCACGCAGTCTGGGGGTTGTTTTTGTCCCACTTGCAGGGCCACGATGATGGCATTTCAATGCAATTTTCCCTCGGTTTTGATGGGAAGACAACACATGTGGGGTCTCTCACATTTGGGGTCTTGGAGGAATCCATAGCCACAACCACAAAGCTTCCAAGAATGGGGAATAAATTCTTTGAAACCCACCAGTTGCTACAAACAAGCTATAACAAGGTTTTTAAAGAAGAATTTTAGAATATATATGGAGCTAAAGGATACTCCAAGGAGTGGATAAAAGAGGAGCTAATCAACCCTCTCATATTCATCACTAGGTTGATCACATGTGAAGGTAGATATTCCACCTTTAAAGCCTTTCACTTCTGATTGTTAGCTCACTTTGAGTTCAATAAACCATTGAATTTTCCCTTCTACTTTTTAAAGAGCTTGGAGAAGATTTCCTCCCAAGTGAGGAAGAATGTAACCAACCCCCACAACAACCTCTTTCACCATGGCCTTATCAAACTCTTTGTTTTAGCCGAATTGGAAAAACAGGGGCAAACTTGGTATGAGTTCATTTACCAATTTGCAAACCCTCACTTAACAATCAAGACTAGCAAAAAGATAATTGATCTAAGGACTATTTCTCCATCCAAACCCCACTCTTCGAAAACTCCAAACCCTCCTGCGCAAGCCATTTCTTTACCAGAACAAAAATCCATGAAGCTTGTTGATAACCTTGCAGCCTCATCAGGCAAAAAGACCAAGAAGCCTATTGTTAATCTCTAGATGCCCTCAATATCTCTTGACCCTACTCCCAAAAATCTACAAGAAGTAATTCAACAAGACTTTCCTACAGTTCCCACAAATAGGAGAGGATCTAATTGATTTAATAGAGGACCCTTTCAAAAGAGTACCTGGAGCACAAGAGGAAAACCTTATGCAAAACCCCTGACTACTTCAGACCCTATCCAAGTTTCCTTCGATCTCGAGAGTCCTCACAAAAGACTTAGGGAAGTGTCTGTAGACGAATTGAAGCCTCAAAGAAAGACAAAATCTGAACATAATTATCCTCATCAACCCCCTATTACTTCTACCTCATAGATGCCTACCCCAGATCCTAAGATTGATAGACATTCTACATATTTCAAAGGATATAATCCCTCCTCTTAGATATCTAATCTTGCTCCAGCTATTGAGAAGTTACAACAGGAAAATTTTCAGATGCTGCAACAATTGGAAGAGAGGAAGACTGTGGACACACATCTTCACCATGATAATGTGATCCTCCAAGAAAAGGTGAATTCCCTTCAAAGGTTGGTTGATGAGATGACCAAAACCAACCACGATCTTAGGGCACAATTGAACAAACAGAAGAGGCATAAGACAAAATCTTCATGGCAAGAAGGAGAAGCTCCTAAAGCTGATCTTTCTCAACAAGCTTAGTCATGTGGGGCAATTCCTTTTTGTTTGCAGTGGGACCTGCAAAATCTTAGGTGTGGGGGTAATGTTGGGCCCGTGATATGGTTAATCTAATGATGACAATTAGATCCTTTTTGGCCAATATTGTATGTGCATTTTCCTGTTTTGAAGAGTTTTGGAGGATTTTTGTGTTAAATCGCCGTGGTTCATACCAGGTACGTATGGTTGATGTTTTATGATGGTTTTGAGTATAATTCAACATATTTTAATGATTCCAGGAAACTAATTCACGTTCTGTGTGTCACAGGGAAAAATCACAGGTCGTTTTTGCATCCGACACTCCGTCCGGTACTCCATCCGACACTCTGTCCAGTACTCCATCCAACACTCCGTCCTGCACTAAAACCATAGGTGATTTGGCGGTTATCATATCGACAACCAATGATGGGTGAATCAGAGACATGGTTTTTTCTTGTGCTTGTGGCCTCCACCTACTGATATTTTGACAACTCGGATTGGGTTGTTATGCTGGGCAATTATTGGCTCGCCTTGTTTCTAGAAGCCACCGACGATTAAGACACATTAAATGCGATTTACTATTTTTAGAGGAGTTCGACCCTCCCAATGGTCGACCTCTCAGCTTGTAAACTCTATAAATACCACATAAGTGGTCATACAAATAGTTAGGAGAGCAAAAGGATAATTAAGCTCTGTTTTTCCATTTTCAGACATTTTCTCTAAAACTGTGTAAAACTGTGTTTTTTCATTTTAATGCTGAAATCGTGTTGCTTGAGCTCGTGATTCATCGTTGAGGAGTAGCCACGACTTGTTGGGGGGCCCACCAATGGCCTGGGTGAATATTTAGTCAGTTAGCTTATGAATTTATATAATGTAATCACCATTTCTTTTATTTTCTGTACATGATTTTTATTCTGTTTATTTACTGTGTAAATTGTTGTTCATAATTTAATTGCTTCAATTTAGTTTTGCAGGTTATTATGAAGGCTAGTGTTAATATGCAATGACCTTTTAATTGATAGGAAATAAACTTGCAAGTTTAGATACTAACCCTTGTGTGTAATTAGATGGTAGTTAGATTTCCTATATGCTAAAATAGAATTTAAAACTAAGTTAAAACAAGGCATTTAGTTAATGGTTTCTTTGGCAAGGTTTCGATGAATGATTAGTTGTTAGCTTTGAATTTAGTTTTTAATTTGCTTATCTAGTTTGCTCTGTTAGTTCTTAGTTTACTTATCTTGTTATATGCTGAAATAGAAATAGGATTTGAGTTATGTCTTTATGAGTATTTCCCTTTGCAATTTAAATTGTTAAATTAGGATTAGTTTAATATACTTTATGCAATTTCCATTTTAGATCTAGGTCACAATTTTAATTCGAAGTTTGATTATTGAGTTTAATTTTCAGTTATGAATCTCTAAGCAGTATGAATTTTCTTACATTAGCATAGAATGCAATTGAATTTAATAGAATATTGTTTTCATATTGTTGATGATTAGTGCATAGATTGAATAATCATATGGATATGCAAGGTAGTTGATGTTTCTTCTATAATGGCCAAGTTCTCACTATATTGTCTAATTCATACCTTTCACTTTTCTATAGAAGTTAATATTGAGTTTATCCCTCTTGAGTTATCGTTAATTGTTAAATATCATCGTGATATCATAAGACACCAGAGACATAACCATCAACACTATATTTGAGTTTTCTTGCTTTTATAGATTAGAGGATAGTTTCCTTGCTTTTGTAGATTAGAGAATGGACTTCTTGCTTTGGTAGATTAAAAAATAGTTTCTTATTATAGATTAAAGAATAATTGTTGATTACTTTTATTTCCATGATGCTTTGAATTTAGTAGATTAAGATTTCCTTTCATAAATTAGAAGTAATTATGAAGTTTAATTTAAGAATAGAGTCCACTTGCTTATTAGTTTGCTTAGTTGCTTATTGAGTAATTTTGATTAGTTTACTTGTTGTAGAAGTTATCATAGGTTAGTTAATTGATTTCTTACTTGTTTACTTGCTTTCATAAGGTAGTTGTTTGTCTATTTACTTGCTTTAATATGATAGTTGCTTATTGAATTTGAGTAGGTTAATTAAAGTAGTTTGTTGTTGTTATTGCTTATTAGGTAGATTAAATAGATAGTTTGCTTTTTCTCATTATAATGATTAAGTTAATTTTCTTTAAATAGGGTTTTCATTTTCTTTAAATAGGGTTTTAAATAGGGTTTTCTAGAATGAAATTTTCGTAAGGATTAGGTGGCCTGTGATTGGTTTTGATCTCACCCGCTTCTCTAATTTAGTGGGATCATCCTAATCCTTTCATCCATCCCTCTTCACTCTATATGAGATATCTCTCATGAGAAGATTTAGGCTATCTTATAAATGAAGAATTCTACTGAAGATTGTGCTTGTGATAGCTTTGCTTTAGCTTTGGAAGTCAGGTTGTGTGTACTCTTCATCAAAATCATTGGAGAAAAGGTGTGTGTGTTGAGGCAAAAGGCCATCGAAAGGGACCTTGAAACATAAAGGCATAGTTTGTATTCTCCACTTTCATCAATATAATATAATGATACATTTCTTTCCTATAAAAGTGTCTCCATTTTTATTGCATAACTCCTTGATCTTATGCATAGGTTCCATTAGAATATATATATCATTGTTAGCTCTTTGTTGGTTTGTGTTTCTTAACAGGTTCAACATCCCACAAACCTTAAGATGGAGCAAGGAAAAAACTAGTGAGGATCAAACAATGTTTAAACAATATGTCGTTTATCCCTCATTAAGCTAGTATGCATTACAATGGAAACTTAAGGAAAAGTTTGCATTCTTTCATGTTTTGTTCTAATTTCTTTTCGAACTTAGGGAGATTAGTTTGTGTCAGCACTTACCGATTTGTCCAGTAACAAAATTGGCGACCATACTGGGGAACATCATCTTTTGGTCTTTGCTTATTTTTTCTTTTGGCTTGCTTGCTATTGTTAATTTTTCATTCTCTGAGTCACTGGGTAATCCAAGTTGACTCTCAGGTCCTGAAAGTTCACTAAAAAATCTATCATTTTTTTCTTCTCAAGTTTAAGTCTTCATCGCACCCTACTGTGAGAAGCAGTGCAACATCATCGCACCCTGTCCTTCTTTCACTTGTGATGATACCTAAACTTCACACTGTGTCTTTCTTTCACTTGTGATGATACCTAAATGTCACACTGTGTCACACTATGACATGCAATGATTGTGAGAAATTTTTGAGTGACAATATTTTTCTTTGCCCAGATTCTTTATCATTGCTTGGGGTGAATTTTTTGGCTCTGTAGGATGATTTTTCACAACCTGGTTTACAATTTTTTGTTGATCTTGATCATTTTTCAAGTTTTGAAAGTCTTTATCTTAGGCTTCAATATCTATCTTTCACTTGTTGTTGCAAGGGTATAATCTCTAGGTTTCATCTTTGAGTGCTTGTTAGTCAATTTATCGATGATCTTTTCTTTCTTTCTTTAACACTTTTGGTTGTATTGTGAATTGAGTTTGGGAAATTGCATTGTGAATGCTGTCATTTTCTTGAAAAGTTTTTTTTTCCTTGTTCAGATCTCTGCGTTTATTGAAAATAAAAAGAATTGAAAAGTATCTTTCTTTCGTAGTGTTTACAAGAAACTTTTTTGCATTCTAGATTTTGTTTAAAAGAGAAATTGGAAAATTTTATTGCTTTGATTGTTTGATCAAGATTGTTCAAAGTTTAAAGGAATTGTTATATTGCAACTTGTTTTGTTTTGGAAAAAAGAAAAACTTCTCTCTTATGTAATTAGAGTTCATCGAACAAAAATAATTGCATCTCATCTCTCTTTGCATATTTTTGAGTTAAGGTAAAAAACTTCATCAGTTTCATCTCCACTTCCTTTTTTTGAGTAAACCAACAACCATTAAAATTAAGCGTAATTTTTAATTTTTTTTCTAGTAACTTTTATTTTCTAGAAGTCTTGTACACCAATATTAGCTAGGAGTTAGAGATTTGGAATAGGTTGTGAGGAATAATATCCAAAGCATCAAAACAAACAATGACATCTTGTGATTAGGGAGAATTAAATCCACTTGCTGCATTTTGTCCTGGGAAGCCCTTCTAACAGAAGGGTCAATCACGAGGTCACATTAAGGCCTACATAGTTATTAACCTTGCTTTGTTGGCCCTAATGTAGTGAATGTGCGTATTATTGGGGGTCACTTGAGAATAAACTTCTGTGCGGGCCTTCTCAAGGATATTTCGGGCTTAGATACCCTACCCTTGCATATATTGGACTGTCCACTGCTTCCCCAACCATCATTGTTGTAAGTGGTAACCTTATTAGCCTACATATTTAGGGTCTTTACACGAGGTGACTGTGGAGGGGAAAGTCTTCATGGTACCTGGAATTGACGTTGGCTAAACTCACTCGGGATCCTTGGAGGGTATACCCACGATTATTTGTGGGAGCTTGCACCAAGGTGTAAGTCCGTTAAGTAGGCCATCAACGTAACGTTTTCACTCGCATATCCCAAAACCTTCTTGTCTTTATCTCATGACGTTGGATTTTATCACCAACTAGTGATTTCAATATAAGAAGGTTTGTTTGTATGATTGATATATAGATTTTATTAGTGAATGGTGTTTGTCTTCTGTAGTTGGCTATATATATTTTTTATTTTTTATTGGGTGTGGCTAACATCAGCCCTCATCGTTCACGCAAGATGCAAGAATTTCCTTCAGAAGAACCATAAGAATACACCCCCTTGCTTCCTAATTCACCAAAGGGTCCTTCTCCTGAATGAGCTATCAATAACAATGAATCCTTTGAGATTCGAATTTCTACTTTGTTGATCGAACCATCACTCCTTATCAACCCACTATTGAATTTTACCCAAGACCATGTTTTACTTAGAATAAACTCTTCTAGAGACGTTGTTGTTGAAGTCTATCCTAGAATACCTTCGATACCTTTCATAGAGTCTGGCATGGATGAACCACCATTTCCTAGTGAAGCATTTAGAACCCCTGTTCAAACTTCTGGAATTTTTAATCCCAGTCGAATCCCACTCCGTTCTTTGTGGAGAACTCCCTCAGGACGTGATATATTTCATAAACTAGGTATGAATCCAAATCAACCTACATCACCACACGTACCTGTTACTTCTACTGCTTATACAATGCCTCCAAATCATTTTACTGGCACGATAAGTAACATTGTTGTTGTTTTAGACTAGGTGTTGGTTGGTACACATACAATTCTTCCTATCCAGTTCAGTAGCTCTACCACAGTCCCACAAGTTGCACCTTTTTCTTCCGGAAGTTCGGTAACAGTTCAAGATCCTACTGGAACACCACTTCTGTCTAGACCGAATTTGTCACTTCTACCTAGGTATCATGCTCTTAGTAGTTCTATTACTAATCCTACCCAAGGTCCATCTGGAGGACCTAATATTTTTTTTCCACCTGGATATAATGCTCTTAGTGGTTTTATTCCTAACTCTACCTAGGGTCTATCCGAAGGGCCTAGTCTTCCTGTACCACATGGAGGATCTAATCTTCCTGGACTAAGTAGCTCAAATCTGCTTGGAGGCACAAATCATCTTGTTACTTATGGTTTTCAAATTCATGTTGGAGGATACTCATTTGGGGGTCAACCCTAAGTTGGGGGACACAATCCAGTTTACGAGAAATCTATGCTCGAATTACAAACCCAACCTTGGAATTTTCCTTTTCAAGGAAATCAACAACTGCATGAGGGGAAATCTACTCAAACAAATTCTTTTGTACCCTCTTTTCTCGGAAAACCTTTTCCAGGCAGTATAAACCCTACCTGGGGTCAATCTTTTCAATATAATGCCCCTTTCCAAGGTGGCATGCTGAATCAACATGTTAATGTTGGTTACTTGCCTCAAAATCCTCCTCAATCGAATTTGACTGGACCATCTAACTATTTGCAAACAACTTATGGTCCTACTGGTATACCTACAGGATTACCTCCCCAAATTTATCATCTTCATCAAGTTAACAGACAATTACCATTTCTAGCTACTTTGGATTTGCCGGATTTGTCTAGAATTTTGAATGATCCTATCTTACATTCTCCTTTTTGGCTGGTTATACCAGCCAAATTACCGTCAGACATTCCAAAGTTTGACATTCACTTGAGAGAAGACCCAAACAATATGTCATGACTTTTCATCTTTGGTGTTCATCCAACTCATTGATGGATGACTCCATACGACTACATCTTTTCCAACACACTCTTACGGGTTCAACCGCCAAATGGTACATAGAATTGTCGAGAGGTTTTTTCAATGATTTCAATACATTAGCCATGGAATTCTTGACATATTACCAACTAATGATAAGGTATGAGACATGAACGAAAATTTTAAGTTCATTTAAACAATCCTCTTCTACCCACATCTCAGATCTTATTCATGGGTGGAGGAGGAGATGACGATTAATAAAAGTTCCTCTTCCTGATCAATTATTGGATGAGTGGTTCAAAAAATCACTCATCAGTCCTATTTCTCATGATGTTTCCATGGGGGGTGTTGTCACTGAAGAACAGGTGATCAGTCGGGCGCAATATTTGGATCTCGTTTATTCTCAAACAAGCACATTGTATGACTTGATCCCTGACGCTCCTCGCCCGTCTACAAATCCAACCCCAATGCTTCTTGTAGCATCTCATGTTGTTGATGGTGTGATTGGAACTTTTCATACAGAGACTCAAACAAAACAAGTCGGTCGTTCCAATCCCAAACCTACTACTACCAGTGTACAAAATGCTACTCCTCCTACTCCCTTTCCTTGTAAAACCTCTGAGGTAAATACGGTCCAGTCTACGACTACCAAAAAATATCAAAATAAGAAGAAAGGGAAGGGTAAGAATAAATAGGATAAAACTAATGATCAAAAAATATATAAACCAAAAAATCAACCCGATGATGATAAAGAAAAGAGGAAACCTCATCATCCTTGCCTTATTTGTGGCGAGGAACATTACACGAAATATTGTCTGAGACGTGCAAGAGTCAATCGATTCCTCCAGGGAACCGGGACTCCTCCTACGCCTACCATTTTGTCACAACAGTTTCCTTCTCAACAGTAGGCCCAACTGGTTATTTATGATCAACCTTCTCCCTCTAATAGTTCTTATGTGCTTATGTGTACTACTTCCAAGAAAGACGACATTGCAGTCACTACTCGAACCAAAGATTATTCTCCTTCTATAATGAAGGTTGACGATCAACCTCCTACATCGACTCCACCACTCAATGTTCCTCTGCATATAGAATGAACTAATCATGATATAGTAATCTGTCCACCTCCCAAGGGCATCACTAGTAAGTTGTCATTTAACCCGCATGCACGTGCAACTCAAAACTACAGTATTGTAGAAGATATTTTACATGCACCATTTGTGATGTTGGCTCTCAAAGTCCTTCAAAGTTGTCCTAGTCAACAGAATGCACTGTTAAAGGCTATTGGTGGAATCAATCCTATTGATACAAATTTGATAATCTTCGACTTAGAAGATCACATTCCAAGACTCCCTCATCAATTGGCTTTTCAAATACAAGTAATTGTGGAAAAAAATAATATTTGTTGAACAATTGTTGATGAAGGGGCTTCGACTGGCGTAATGTTCATCACCTATTGGAAAGCCATTGGCTCTCCTGCCCTTACCGATTCACATAACATGTTAAAATCTTTTAATGGTACATGGTATAAACCTTATGGTGTACTTCCTGCATTATCTATTGCGTTAGAAGGAAAATCGGTTAATGTTGAGGTTGAAGTGTTCGATGCACCTCTTGATTACAACCTCTTACTTGGACATAGTAGGATTGATGCTATGTGAGTAGTTGTCTCTATTATTTTCCATGGGATATGTTTCCCTCACCAAGGTAAAGTGGGTATAGTAGATCAACTCACCTCTTTTAGTTCTGATTCATGAACTAGTAATGTTCCTTTCATAGAAAAAACACCTCTTGGTTATGAGAATGTCGGTGTGGGTCTTTTGAAAGATTCATATTTAATGGAAACTTTCCCCATCCACCACCTAATGTTCCTCCTCCTCCTCTTATCGCTTCTATTAACATGATTTCTACCAGTGTTGGCGAAATCCCTGAGTCATATGACCCTTGGATAGTACCTACCTTGGAATAATGTCATCGTTATGGCAACCAAATGCCACTAAGTTCGGTCGAATTGTCTTATCATGCTGTTCAATCGACATATCCTTCCTCTCACTCTCCCTTTGATACATCTCCTGATTCATTTCACACGATATTTCAAACTGATGAAACAATCATGGTAGTTATGTCTGTGGAAGACACACCATGGGATGATGGACATCATCGTTCTATCCTCTTCCTCGAACCCGAGACTATCGAGAGTTACCGATGGATTTCAAATCCATTAGTAGTTATTAATCTCCCTCTTGTTTCTGAACCAAAAAATGATGTTTTGTATGAAGGAATCTTGGGAAATATTTCACTAACTATCCCTCTTGATATTTTGATCAAGCTTGGAATTGTGGAAAATATTCACATAGGTGCCTCATGTTCTCCCGATGAGATTCAAACTTACAAGGCCCTTTTCCAATAATTTTGTGATGTATTTGCTTGGAGTTACGAAGAAATGCTTGGAATTGACCCATATATCGTTTTACATGAAATCAAGACATATCCTGATGCTAAGCCTGTTTGAAAATGACTTTGCCCAGTTCACCCACAAAAATCCATCGTGATCAAGATTAAAGTTGAAAAACTTTTGAAAGTTGGTTTTATTTACCCCATGGTGTTGATTGATTGGGTCCCCAATCTTATTCTGGTCACAAAGAAACAAGGAACAATCTCTGTGTGTGTTGATTATAGGGATATTAATAAGGCTTTAGCTAAAGATAATTATCCAACCCCTTTCCTCGACCAGATCATCGATGACTATGCCGGAAGTGAAATCTTCTCTTCGATGGATGAATTTTCCATCTATAATTAGATAAATATTTTACCTGCGGATCAACACAAAACTACCTTTATTTTTCCTTGGGGTACCTTCGCGTACCGTAAACTCCCTTTCGGTCTCAAGAATGCTGGTGCAAATTTTCAAATAGCTATGTCTTATTCCTTTCACGAGATCAAGCATATTGTGTAACCATATCTTGATGATTTACCGACACATTCCATGCATCATCAAGATCACCCAACACACTTACGAGCTATTTTCCTCCGATGTCGATACTATCATATACGATTGAATCCGCATAAATGTGTTTTTTGTGTGGAGTGTGGGTGACTTCTAGGATTTATTGTTTCCATGCATGGGATCAGAGTTGATTCATTAAAGGTTGAAGCCATCATCAATTTGCCTCCTCCTTCTACCTTACACCAACTCCAAAGTTTTCAAAGGAATGTGAACTTTCTACGATGATTCATTCCTAATTATGTCGAACTAACAAAAGGTTTCACTCGAATTCTTAAGAAGGGTCACGATTTTGTGTCGGATGACACCACTAACAAAGTGTTTGACGCTTTGAAACTTGCATTAACCCACACACCACTATTATATCCCTCAGATTACAATCGAGATTACTTCCTATATATGACTACTTCGGATCACACCATCACCATGGTTCTGGTCTAAGAGGATGATTCACAAGATGAACATGTCATTACTATTTAAGTCAGATTCTTACAACCATCAAAATCAAATATATGTATGTGGAGAAATTGGCCTTGGTAGCTGTTCAAGTTGTCCAACATTTTCGTCACTATATTTTATTTTGCAAGACCACAATTATTTCTGATTGCAACCCTATGCAACATATTCTTACATGACAATTGCTAGGGGAAAAATACTCCAAGTGGATTATGATTCTCCAGGAGTTTGATTTGGAGTTTCAGAAAGCCAAGTCAAAGAAATATTTGGTCTTTATTGAGTTAATATGTGACCTTCCCTCCACTGATACAAAAATGTCGTAGAAGATTATTTTCCCAATGAATATCTCATTCTAATCAGTTTAGATGATATATGGTATGGAGACATAATCATTTATCTCAAAACCCAAACTTTCTGGCCTGATGTATCTCATGTAGATTGTCGTCATATTCGGTATCAAGCCCATCAATACATTATTCTTGGTGATACCCTTTACCATCATGGTATTGACTCAGTGTTTTGATGATGTCTGACATATGATGAAGCTGAGAAAACACTAAATGACTATCATTCTGGAGCATGTGGTAGTCATATGTCTGGGTATGCCACTACGCAAAAAATCCTACGAGCTAGTTACTTCTAGCCTTTATTTTTCAAAGATTGTATTCTTGCAGTTTAGAGATGCCATTCTGGTCAAAACTGTAATAATAAGATTCAATCTCATCCTAATCTTCTCTATACTTTGGTTTTTGTTGGTCTCTTTTCTAAATGGGGTATTGACTTCATGACATGTAACTCTTACTCGGTTGGGGGGCATGAATACATCGTTGTAGTTGTGGATTATTTTACTAAGTGGGCCGAGGCGATGCCTACAATTGATAACACCGGGAAAACTGCAACACTTTTCATATTCAATCATATCATCACTAAGTTTGGTGTTCCTCAAGCCATCGCCACCGACCATGGCACCCATTTTCACAATTTTATGATGTTTGAGCTAACCGATAAGTTGGGTTTATGACATGAAATCTCAACCCATTATTATCCACAGGCCAATGGCCAAGTTGAAGCAATTAACACAGTTTTAACCACTATGCTTCGACGAATGGTAGGAATTCATAAGTCAAGTTGGCACAAAATGATTTTTTCGGCATTATGGGCCTATCGGACATCAGTTAAATCTGCTAGGGGTTTCATGCCCTTCCAATTAGTGTATGGTATCAAATTCGTTTTGCCGATTGAATGTGAAATTCTGTCTCTTAAGCTAGTCGTTGAACTTCTCCCCAACACCACCATCGATGAATAACGTCTATTGTATTTAATGAAATTAGATGAGACTCGTCATGATGCTCCATTAGTAATAGAAACTCAGAAGAAGCGTGTTAAGGCTCAATATGACAAACATGTTAAACCTTGTGTTTTTTATGAAGGTGATCTAATTCTCCTTTATGACCAAGATCGTGACTTGTTGGGGGCATGTAAATTCGAGCCCATGTGGTGTGGTCCTTATATCGTTAAATGAGTATTAGAGAAAGGGACTTATGAGCTGATTGATTACGATGGAATTCCTTTGGGTGAACCCAAAAATGGGCTTTACCTAAAGAAGTACTTTGCTTAAAATGTTTTTCATGAGTTCTTTATACTTTAATGTACCATATTCTAGTGTGCTTTTTGTCGTTTATTTCTGTACCCTCAAACTGCTTACCTTTCCTTGTGCTTGGTTTCCATATGTCGGCGTTATCACTGCCTTATATTGGCTTTGTTGACAGTGCTAGTCACAGTACTCAAAATCTCACGTTTGTTGCATGGGAAACATATGCACCTATGGACGAGTTGATAAGTCTATGTGGTATTTTCCTTGGTCGTGAAACTAATAACATTGCGGAATATAGTGCGGTCATTGAGTTGTTGACTGATGCCATTCCACTTGGCATATGTCATCTGATTGTATGACTCAATTCTCAACTTGTGGTGCTGCAATTAAGCAACATCTATTCCATCAGAAGTCTTACACTATTACGGGTATACTTGAGAATTCACCTCTTGGAAAGGATTTTTGATTACATTGAACATCAACACATTCCTAGATATCTAAATACATTAATAGATGCTTTATCCAATTATGTTTTAGATAGAGATTTGCGCAATTTATAAATCCAAATACAAACACATAAAGACAAGTAAGTTGGTAGACATTTTTGTGTTATAACGCAAAACATTACAAAAAAGTATGTCAGGAGACCAAAGTATCGAAGCACATGGCTTCATATACATATATGCATCATGGATGCTGCTCATGATAAAAACCTACTGCTCATGCTAAATGATGGAGCAGTCGACCAATAGATGTCGAAACACCAATAGTATGGTGTTGGTAACGTTGAGGCAACTCATCTACGGTAATTTCAAGGATGTCCATAGTCAATCCCTCGAGGTTATGCTCGATATCCTCAAGATCCTGAGCCGCTACTCGGTCTCAACTTGCCACTACACTTGCCTCTCCATGTCTCTGGATTGGGGATGAACCCGAATGTCTGAAAGGTGCCACATCTTCATTTGAGAAAATTTGATTAGTCTCAGATACATAACATAAAAATTTCATAATAAAAATGCTAAAAAAAATATATAATGAAAAATTATTTTTTACCTATATATTCCCAATGTGCACCCTCGGGTAGTTCCAAATCTGGATCACCATGGAAATCAACCCCACCATAAGTGTAATCCTCGATCATGATGGGGTGATTTCTGAGCCACTGGAAGAAGGTAGGCCCATATGTAACAGTTGGGATGCCACCATGGCATGTCATCAGGTCGACCAACCTCCTCATGCGAGGATCCCATGGAGCAGGCACACCACAATCCACATTATGAAGATGCAAAAGTGGGACCCTTTCAAGGAAAAAGGACACAAAAATTGATCCATACCCAAATTGTTTTAACTGACTAGTCCTGCACTTTGTCAACTGTTTTTTCATATTCTTGAGGAGGACCTCACACTAGTTGAATACTCGAGGTTCCATGCACTCAATGGAATAATTAAATTGATTCTATAAGGCCAAATGTGGAGCTGCACTCCTTGCTACATATGTAATAGTGAAGAGTATTGTCCTCAAATATAAGTCGAGGACATTCTTTATGGGAATCTTCCCACTATATTTCTCTGTACCAATCAAGAAATATTGTGCGACATAGTGGTCCATTGGCTCACCTCCTCCCCTGCATCTCGACACTGATACTCAAGAGCCACGACGAGACAAAACGATCAAGAAATAGTTGTCTTCAATCTCCAAAGTGAGCATATACACCCCAACATGGAAAACTTGCTCATTCAAATCCCACATTCGGACTAAGTGCTCTAATAGAACTAATTGGGCCCTCATGCCCTGCACTTTGAAGAATATAAGAAAGCCACACTCCCAGAGTGCCATAACTATGTTGGGGTCATTCCCCATAATAAAATATTCCTCTTCGTTCTCTCTTTCCTGCCATTCTAGCATTGTGAACCGTGGAAAAACTACCAAAGAACATTTAAACTTGAGTTAGTTCATTGAAAATCTAAATTGGTTGGCTTCCCTGTTCATTGTTCATTTTTTCTTTTTTGAGTTATGATCGTCGCAGGCTGAAGTTTTAGTACAGTGTGAGATCATCACACTTCATCCCTTTAACCCTTGCATCAATCCTAGATCATCGCAGTTCCCGATATAGAGAGCCTGCGACGATTGGAGTGCACAATTCCCCTTTTAAAATTTTCCCTTACAACCCATAAATCACCATAAAAATTGAATATTTTTTCTATAAAAAGAGAGAGGAAAGGGAGAGCACCAACCTCACGGAGACAGCTTGAAGAATCGTCCATAGATTGCGCCGCAATCATCGCTTGAAAATTAGGTAAAAATGAGGGTTTTAACACTAATTTTGGTGAATTACAAATAGAATGGTAAAAATGATTTAGTTTTGACCTATTTAAACCTATTTTACCATTTTTTGACCTAAATTAAGTTATTTTTCACCTATGTTAAATCTAATGAACATTTCAAAGTGTCAATGTTGTAGGATACAGGTCAGGCAACTAGATATTTTGGCATGGATCAAACCTTTTATCATTTTTTACGTGTTTTTCACAAATCATTTGATGTAAATATGCTTTTAAGTTTTTTTAGTAAAAAACGTCGAGTATAGTCTTTGTTCTTTCTCATGCTCGTAAATCTATGAGAATGTAACTGAGTAAAATTTTATCACTTTTTCGGACTTGTGAAGGTTATACAAAAAAGGAACCCCTTGGAGTCTTCTTTAAGCTCTTTTCAAATTCCCTAAACATGAAAAGATTGCTGAGCGATCTTGTTATTTTCACGCTCATTAAAGCATTTGAAGAAAACATCTGTTGAGTGGTAGATTATCTCTTTTTTGGTCTCATCAGACTACTTTACAAAAAATGACATTTTGGAGTTTTCTTTAAGTGTTTTTCAGACTCTCTAAATGTGAAACACCCCTGAGTTTTCTTTCCTTGGACTCGTAAAACAAACATCGAAAGGCACATATGGGACCGAACCACTCCTTCCTAGGGTTCGTTAAAACAACTCCGAGGGACTCATCCGAAGGATGAACTTACAATTCAAGCATATGTTATCCTCCTTAAGCTTGTGTAAAAATAAATAGGTACTTTCCAGAAATGGTGGGGGGAAATTTGGAAAGAAATATATTTCTATATCTGTGTTAGTGGCAGTAAGTCGCTCTTGAACATGACACCCCTTTTCATTGTTGTATCTGGGTTGGGAAATTCATTTGTCTCTCGTTTGATCATCTGCAAGTATATATATTGGTCCTCCTTGAGTCAACGCTGCCAAGACAATTGTAGTGTCGTTTATATGTTCAAGAGAATTTCAACTGAAACAAGCCTTCTACCGAGTCAGCCATCTGCAGTCTTCAAACTCTTACCACATCGGCCTTCCCTGAGCTAGTCCCAAATCACTTTATGCTCTGATTTACTTGAAGTCTGTTACATATTTCATGTCATTGATGGGGGTACATTAAGGCCCTCTTGTGATGAGTCTTTTTCCTGTCGACTTCAACTCATTATCCAGGAATTAGACTTTGAAATTACTTAGTACCTTGGAGCCTGCATGCCTCAATGGCAAGTTTTCTCATTTTTGACAGTGGATTTACATCATTGGCTCCTGATTGGAAAATTCCATCGAGTTTTCAACTTCAACTAATTAATTCACATTCGTTGGATTGTACTAGAGTACCTTGGGATTCGTTGACAGTAATGATGATTTCCCTCATACTTGTTAACGGTATTCATTAATGATCGATAATACAATCATTTCTACCATGTTCGACTTCAACATCTGTAATCACATGGATAGATTCATACTTTGGGACGATATAAATGAAGACCCTGGATACTTTCACATGGATCCAAGTTGTATTCATGAGTCTGTAACTGACACATAGATCCACTGTGTAGTCTCGTGGCTATGTTCAAATTTGAGTCTTTATAGCATAGATCCACAATGTATTGCTCGTGGCTATGTTGAATCATAATGACATGGATCCACAGTGTATGATTGGTGGCCATGATTCAATTGACACTTATGCTTAGGGTCACTTGTATTATGAGTATGGGAATGCCTACCTCAGTAATGGTATGTTATTATGACGATGCTAGTTTGTTGACAGGTTTCCAACTGATGTGCTCCTTGTTCTCGACACACACACTCTACAAAGTATTTCAACTATCATTTGATTCCAACTTCATACTTTGGGGGGCATTCTGTTACACATTATTTTTGTCACCCTCATGACCACTGATGATATGGGTATCACCTATTATAAGAAAGATCATTTTACCTATTCCCTGAAGGATTATGAAGAAATAAAACTTTCCCTGAGAGATGAAATCATATTTTCCTTATTGCAAAACCCTGTAAAGAAGGATCGTTGCACCTTGCTTAGTGTTAAGGGTGTGAAAATTCCAAATCGTTGCAGGCTGCACTACAGTGGCTTGTGACATTGTCGCAGGTTGCTCAATGTTAAGGGTGCAACGATGTTTAAAGAAAGGAAAAAGAGGAATTTCTCAAAGGTTATAGAATGGAATTTTTGAAAGGATGAGGTGGCCTCCGATCGGTTTGGATCTCACTCACTTATCTGATTTTGTGGGATCATATTAATACCTTTATCCATCCCTCTTCACTCTATATAAGGAGGGATCTCCCATGAGAAGAGTTAGGTTGGATTATGTATGAAGAATTTTGCTGAAGATTATGCTTATGATAGCTTTTCTTTAGCTTTCCAAGTCATGTTATGTGTACTCTTCATCTAAATCATTGGAGAAAAGGTGTGTGTGATGAGGCAAAGGGACATCGGAAGGGACCTTGTGACATCAAGGCACAAGTTTTATTCTCCAATTTCATCAATACAATACAGTGATACATTTCTTTCCTATAAAAGTGTCTCCATTTTTATTGCATAACTCCTTGATCTTGTGCACAGGTTCCATTAGAATATATATATCATTTCTCTCTCTTTGTTGGTTTGTGTTTCTCAACAGATTAAACATCCCACAAACATTGAGATGGAGCAAGGAAAACACTAGCGAGGTCAAACAACATTTAAACGGTATGTTCTTTATCCCTCATTAAGGTAGTATACATTACAATGGAAACTTAAGGAAAAGTTTGTATTCCGTCATGTTTTGTTCTAATTTCTTGTCGAAGTTAGGAAGATTAGTTCATGTCAACACTTACCTATTTTTCTAGTAACATGAGATATGTGCCCTACATAAAAGAGGAAAAGGTAAAGATGCAACGATTCATTATTGTCTTACCTCAGTCATACCAGGACATAATTGAATTTGATGAGCCAAATACCTTATAAGATACTATTCGAAAAACAAGGTATTTCTATGAGAAATTCAAGAGTAAGAGGGAACCTCGTGAATACTGGAAGAAGAAAGACAATTTAGGGTTCAAGAAGAAGGGGTTTAAACCCTTGAAATTCAAGAACCCTGGCAAGAGCTCTAGGATGAGCCTTCCTGCCAGAAGTGTGTATCAACAAAATTTTCCATCCCATAGTGGAATAAACCATTCGGAGAAACTCCAAGTAAGACTAATAACACGAAGAGAGAAACCTTGAAATGTTGGGGTTGTGGAGAGGAACATCTGCTGAGGGACTGTATGCATAGGCAACAAAACCCTGGGAGGGTATACAACATCCAAGAGGCTACCACAGTTAATGATGTGGCTAGGAACCTACCACAAATTTATGCAGCCTTAGATAATAGACAAGATGACCACCAAGATTTAGTGGTGGAGATGGAAGTTACGATTTTCAACCATCCTGTTTCTATTTTAATTGACCCTGGTTCCAATTTGAGTTATGTTTCCCCTCAAACTGCTGAGAAATGTAAATTGCAACAAGTCAAACATGTTAAATCATGGCTAGTAAAACTAGCCACTGGAACCAAGGGAAAGAAACAAAGATCATACCAGCATGCCAATTGGTCATGAGCGGGTTACCCACCCAAGCAAACTTAAACATAGTCCCTCTAGGATCTTATGACCTTCGGATCGACATGGACTGGTTGGCTTCCCGAAAAACCAAGTTGGACTGTTATAGTAAAAATTTGGAGTGTGAAAGTGAAGAAGGAATGAGGGTAACCCCATAAGGGATTCAAAATCCCGTCTCAGTGAGACAAATATCAACCCTCCAAGTGAAGAAGTATTGCATAAAGGGATGTCCCTTGTATGCAATACAGGTACTAAAATTTGTTGAGGATGACAAACCCATCCTAGATAACCATCCCATATTAAGAGAATATAAAGATGTATTCCCATAAGAGGTACCGGGTCTACCTCCAAGAAGGGATATTGATTTTTCAATAGAACTTGTACCAAAAGAAGTACCAATGTCTAGAACACCCTATAGAATGAGTACACCAGAGCTAGTTGAGCTCAAACTCCAGCTGAAGGAGATGTGGGACAAAAGCTACATATGGCATAGTGTGTCTCCATGGGGAGCACCAACCTTGCTTGTGAAAAAGAAATATGGCACACTCAGACTGTGCATATATTATAGACATCTCAATAAGATGACCATCACAAATAAGTATCTCTTACCAACAATTGATGACTTGTTTGACCAATTAAGGGGTGCTACAATCTTCTCCAAGACTGACTTAAGGTTTGGATACCATTAGGTCTGAATCAAAGATGAGGACATCCACAAGACAACCTTTAGGACAATAAATGGTCGCTATTAATTTGTGGTGTTTCCATTTGGGCTTACCAATTCACCATCCACTTTTATGTGCTTAATGAATAACGTATTCATAAATTTATTGGATAGGTTTGTATTGGTTTTCATTGATGATATCCTAATCTATTCCAAGAATATCGAATATCATGAAGAACATCTCAAGCTAGTACTTTAGGTACATCAACTCTATGCCAAACTCAGTAAGTGTGACTTTTTCCAGAAACAAGTCCACTACCTAGGCCATGTTATTTCCGAGGAAGGAGTGGAAGTTGACCCTGAAAATATTAAAGCCATCATGGATTGGACTACCCCAAAGGATGTCTTTGATATCAGATTCTTTATGGGCTTGGCAGGATACTATAGGAGATTCATAAAAGGATTCTCCAAGATTGGTTTCCCAATCACCTTCCTTTAGAAAAAGGGGGTTAAATTCATTTGGACATCAGAATGTGAGGAAATATTTCAAGAGCTAAAATACCTTCTAACCAATGCACCTGTACTGAAGATTGCATATCCAACCAAATACTTCCTTGTGTGTATAGATGCTTGCAAGGAAGGGCTCATAGGAGTCCTTATGCAAGAAGGACATGTGATTTTCTATGAGTCCAGAAAACCGAATGAGCATGAAGTCAATTATGTGACTCATGATATGGAATTGGATGCCATAGTGCATGCTCTGAAAATGTGGAGGAATTACCTCTTCGGTTGAAGATTTGTACTTATGACAGACCATAGTGGGTTGGGGTATTTGTTTGACCAACCAAAATTCAATGTGAGACAAGCTAGGTGGATGGCTCTCCTTAGTGAGTTTGATTTTGAAATCAAACATATCAAAGGAAAGGATAATAGGGTGGTTTATGCCCTTAGTAGAAGTATAAAAGTAGTTCACTTGGCAGTTTTAAGTGCGAGTGAATCAAACATCAAAGAGAGAGTCAAAACGACACAAGAGACAGATGCATTTTCAAGACCGTGGCATTGAACCTAAATAAAGAGCCCACATGGATGAAGTATGAAGGTTATCATATGCTTGATGATGACTTGATGACTTACAAGGGCATATTATACATTCCAAATTGTGAATTCTTGAAGAGGTTCATAATGGATGAACTACACAAAATACCATATACTGGTCATCCTGGTTATCAGAAAATGATCATGGCCACTAGAAAGCTATTTTATTGGCCCAGAATGCAAAATGAAATAGATGATTACTTAGCTAAGTGTCTAGAATGTCATCAAGTCAAGGCAGAGCACCGACACCCAACATGGTTGTTGCAGCCCCTACCAATTCTCGAATGGAAATGGGAAACCATCTCCATGGATTTCATCACAAGATTACCAAGACTAACCAAAAAGAACGATGCCATCATGGTAGTTGTGGAAAAACTAAGCAAAGTTGCTCACTTCATACATGTCAAATCAACTTGCGAGGCAATAGATATTGCCAACATCTTTGTGAAAGAGATATTCAGGTTGCATGGCATGCCTAAGGAAATTATATCCGACAGAGATACACAGTTGTCAAACTTTTGGAAGTCTTTGTTTGCTGGATTTGAAACAAAATTGCTCTTTAGTACAACCTATCATCCTTAGACTGATGGGTAGACAGAGAGGGTAAACCAAGTATCATAAGATATGATGAGGATGCATGTAATATATCAACCCAAGAAATGGGAGGACTACCTACCACTGGCAGAATTTTCTTACAACAATGGCTATCAAGAGTCATTGAAAATGAGTCTTTTTGAAGCCCTCTATGGAAGGCAATGCAACATTCCAATCAGTTGGAACAACCTGGTAGACAGAGTTACAATTGGGCTAGATATTCTAAAGGAAATGGAACAACAAGTGATTCAGATAAGGCAAAATATGAAGACAACCCATGATAGACATAAGAGCTGTGCATACCTGAAAAGGACTCCTAGAGAGTTCAAAACATGAGATCATGTGTATATCCAGGTTAGACCCAGAAGAAGCTCATTGAGGATGGGATCTTGTTCCAAGCTGGCACCTCGGTATTGTGAACCCTTTGAAGTTTTGGATAGAGTGGGACTAGTATCCTATCGTCTAGCACTTCCTCCAACAATGAAGGCACATAATATTTTCCATGTTTGTTTATTAAAGAAGTATGTACATGATTCTAATCATATTATTGACTAGTCTGTGATTCAAGTGGAACTCGAGGGAGAGTTCCTGCCATAACCTCAAAGAATAATAGACAAGAAGGAAACCCCACTTAGGAACATAACCATTGCACAGGTCAACGTGAAATGGAAACAATTTGGCCCAGATGAGGCTACATGGGAAATGGAGGATACCATGAGACATGCATATCCATTTCTATTTACTTCTGTACATACATAACCAATTGACAGATAGAACATCGAGGCATATGTTCCTTTAAGGGGGAGGGGATTGTAATACCCCTATTTCCCCCAATTTGTAAATATAACTATAACTGGCCAAGAGACTATGGAAGACTAAATATGTGTGAATGATTGATTACATGAACCTTTGTATAAAAGGGTCAATGCGTGATTTTTTTTTTATTAATAGAATTTGAATTTGAATATGTGTTTCACAACTGTTGAAAGGGGGAAAGTTTTCCAAGATAGACCATGAATTATATGAGAGAGATAGTGTAGGGAAACCAAGTATGGTTTAGATGACCCTCACTAGACCAGTACCTACTGGGAGTAATTGCTCAATAGTCCTCTAACCTAGAAACGAATTACCAGTCAGGCTAGTAGCTGGAAGGCCATCCTCAAGAGTTAATGAGGAGATTGGGTAGGGTACCCATCTATAAGGCCTCCAAGCCTAACCACACATTGGGATTCAGACCCACACAACCTTGCTGAAAAAGGAAAGAAATGAGGTAATTTGATGATAGAGACAGATCTGCAAGATATCAGAATAGAGAAAACACTCTCCCGAGAAGAGCATAAAACAAACTTTGATTCTGAAGTTGAGAAGGAAAAGTTGAGCAATAAGCTCAATTTGGTTGTAAGAAGTCTGGGGCAGGGATTCGCTACAAGCTGATAAATGAGGTTGATGACTGACTGATGAAGTACTTGTGCATACCTCCTTGCTTGGAGTAGAGAAAACTTGTTTCCCAGTTTCTATGGGAGAAGGAGAGTAACCTTTGTCCCTGACTGTTGTGGAGAAAATAGAAAGAATCTCTCTCAGAGCAACATGGTCTAGCTCAGGGGTGGCCAGTGGTAAATCCAGTAGGAGTGGTTATGCCTATGGTTGGGAGAAAACATGCACCCCTTTCAACAATTGCTTCACATATTCTGGTTCTGATAAGTATTTTCATACTTTGTGTATTATATTGGATATGATGATGAAATGTCTATTTTTATGATTCAGTCTTTCAGTATTTGAACATTTATTAGAAAATATCTGTGATTTATGTAAGCTGTTATATCTATATGATCTTTAAATTTGTCTTAGTTTGACTGATAGATAATCATGAGATTTGAATCCACAAGAGACAGGGGTAAGGATTGAATGAAATGTCTAAGTCTTGCCAACCCTGTGATGTTTACCTTAGCGGGAATGCTAAGTCTGAATTTTGTGGGAGAAGGGAATTTTCCCCTTAGAATATTCCCCCATCTAACTGAGGGCTTGTGCCCAAGTTCTTAACCCAATTATTGCTAAAGAAGTAGTGCTTAGTTCCTAGAACTTCCAGAGTATCCAAGTGATTGGGTCCTGGGAACCCTGTGCTAGTCCAAAAGGGGCTAACTCTTTCATCTTCGAGACTTCGGGACTTGTGACTTCACAATCCTCGAAAGTAGTCAAAGACCGAAGTCACGAATCGACGAGGATCATCGATCTGGGGATCTAGTATGGATCACTCTCAACCATTAGATCAGACATAGGAAGGGAGGCATTAAGCGCTTCAATGAAGTCTTACTTTGAGATATTTGGAATGGTCTAGTTTTGAAACTCTCGAATGTTGGATTCACAGAGTTGATCTGGACTGTTGAAACTGGAGGGACACATTTCCACTGATAAAAGATTATCCGAGATTCAGGGTATTCGGTGATATAGGAATGCGTGAATTCTGCAAATCTCTACGAGTCAGAGCAAATCCTGGCCGTAGAATTTAGGTACACGTGGTGATAGATCTGGCATGGTCCAAAGGGAAAGTTGGGAGACACACTCACTAAAATCCCAAATGTTGAACTACTAAAGTAACGTGGACTACCGATGCTTGGATCCTTCAGGATCCTTCTAAGTCTTCGATATAAGGGACCTGCCTTTGACTACTCGACTAACCGGAAACATGTCGTGGAGTGACAAATGGCCCCTACTAGTTCCTTGTCAAGTGTTGACCGTTGAAATAGGACTATTGGATGAGGGGGTACATGGAAAGCGATCCCGTAGTCGGGAGATTCCGTGCTTCGGAGGAAAATTATCCAAGAGTTTACGAAGTATGAACTCACTGAAGTTGTGAATGCTGAAGTGGATCTCAACCGTTTGAAAAGGACACATGGTGCAAGATTCCGTAGTCTAGAGACTTATCTCTTCGGGGAATTTGTATCAAGAGGGTTTGGTAAGATTTGAAGCCAAAGCCTCGAACTAATGATAGCAATAGATCTATGATATGCATGGGATCTCGCAGACCGTTAGATTAAAGGACTGAGCAGTTATCATTCTATGATGACGTGGTTCGTTGATGCCATCCTAAGTGACGTGGAACCATTCTACATGTGCCATGTGTCACCCAGTTTTGGTTGATTCATGCATCCCATAGTGCCTATTAGGACATGACACGTGTCACCCCCTATCGAGGACACATGTCACTGCTTAACCCTTGTCATGTGTCAACTGTTGAATCGTTCTCACCTGGCCAATAGGGCTAGTGACATGTCTGGGGCTCCAAAAGTTTGGACAGTTTCAGGGGTTCAAAAGATTCTAACGTAGTACGATAAAGAATGATTCATCAAGACACCGATCGTCAAAGGAACCAAGCCACGTGGCGATATTACAGGACTTCAGGGATTAGGAAAAATGTGTGTTACGCACAGATCATCGAAACCCCCTCCTTAACTGCAAGATCTCGACGGAGGATGTGGACTATTGAACTCCTCCGCGGTTCGACAATCTGAGAAATTGGACAACAATTTTGGAAACTACCGAAGTCCAGGAACTTTTGAAGTGCCGAAACCCTTTGCTAACACAGGTTCTTAGCTCCCGGTTTTCATCCACAGGTCATGAGGAGGACCCCGCTAGCTAGTTTAATCGTTTAGTGAGAGATGTGAACCTAGGGGAAGCAAAATGAGAGGATTTTTCTTAAGTAAGGGACTGCAAATGAACTGGGGAAAGAGAAAAATTGATGCCTCACCCCTAGAAAGACTATTAGGGGTTGGGTGTGTTATAGTAAGGATGCCAAGGAATATTTCCAGAACTTCAATGTATGTCAGAGGGTTGGCAAACCCAATAGAAGAGATGACATGCCCCTAAGACCAAAAGTAACTCTGCAAGTATTTGACAAATGGGAAATAGACTTTGTTGGACCTATTAATCCACCAACAAAAAGGTAAGGAGCAAGATATATCATTACTGTGACCGAATACTTAACAAGATGGGAAGAAGTAGCACCAGTCAAATATTGTAGCACAGAGACATCATCACACTTCTTATTTGAGGAAGTGATCACTAGATTTGGATGTGCCGTGATTTTTATGAATGACCAAGGCACTCATTTTATTAATAATACCATCAGGGTTATGACTGAGGAGTTTGAAGTCTACCACCAGAAGAGTACACCATATCATCCTTAGGCATATGGGACAGTATAAGCTTTCAATAAGATTTTGGAAAATGCTTTGACTAAGATATGCAATGTTAATAGGGATGATTGAGACTTGAAAATACCAATAGTACTATGGGCATACATGACCACATGCAAGAAATTGATAGGAAAAACACCATTCAGATTGGTGTGTGGACAGGAAGCACTGGTGCCATTAGAATTTCTGGTACTAAGTCTGCGCGTAGCAATAATTACCAACATGACAGAAAGAGGCGCAGTACAGGAGAGGTTAAGTCAATTCATGGAAATGGAAAAAGGACAAAATTCTGGCTGGATTTCACCAGGAAGTACAAAAATCAAGGGACAAATCCTGACATGAGAGACATATTAAAAAGAAGAGATTTAAGGAGGGAGACCTAGTTCTTCTCTATCACAACAAATTTTTGCAACACCCTAGTAAGTTTAGAATGCATTGGCTAAGGCCATATGAAGTAAATACTGTCACAAATACGGGATTTGTGTAGCTAAAGGACTTGGGAGGAACATAACTGAAAGGAATGATCAACGATAGTCGATTGAAACTATACAGGGACAATCGACCTACTAACTCTTAAAAGTTACAACATAGTAAGAAAGTCATGTATATAGTGTACTATAGTAGATATTAGGAAAGAAAACTGATAAAAATAAATAAAAAGGGGAAACGAAGAAAAAGGAATACAAAAATACAAAAATAAGAAAAACATAAAAAGAGGCAGAAGTTGACTGAACAACAGGAAAGTGGGAAAAAGTCGCATGTAGCAATTACTGTGACAACATAGAAAGACAACGCGCAGGGAAAATTGCACTCGACACAAATGCACAGAAAAAGTGAAAAACAATTATGACTGGGTCTATAAAGTGTGGAAAGCACACGTTAGTTTGACACTTAGTGATTTTTGAGCACAGAGCAAGATACAAGTGCGTGCCCTAGCTATAATTGTGCGGAAAAGAGAGCGAGTGTTTGAATTGGATAAAATATGACACCATCAAAGTTTGGCACTCCAGGACAGTATGTACGGGTTACTCGACAGATCCAAAGGAGGAAGGAAAGGATGAGGGATCCCGAGAACATCGTTGAGCTCGAAGACGTCACCAGTTCTGAGACAGATTCAATCATCCCAACACAGGTTGAGGAGGAAACATCGACTGCGACACAAGGGTAAGTAGGGTAGAGTTATGAGACTCCATATGCCATTCCAAACCCTAATCCGAAACATCGGCTAAACCTGATGAAATGAAGGGTCAACAACATGGCCATGACGAAGAAGATGTATTGGCTGAGGACATCAACAACCAGTCAGACTCTGAAGGGTAAGATGATGACCCATAAACAGAAGAGGCATGCCCATCTACTTTCTGGCAGAAAATAAAGGCACAGGACGCCACAAACATTACCCTTCCCTACCTCCCAGACGTAGTGGTCATGGTGGACGACATGCTTGGAAAAGTACCTAAACTGAGGTACTCAGACCATGATGTGTGCAATGCAACCAAATTCCCAGATTTGGATGAGGAGGCCTACCTAGCAAACATAGGAGAAATTGGACCCCTAAGAAAACTAATAATGGAACCAACGCAGTGGATAATAGGGATGTACAACTCCAGGATAGTGAACCTCATGGACATACCACACTTCGGGCTTGGTAAAAATGTTGGGCTTTGCATCAAACAATTCTTAGCCTGGGTACATGGCGACATCCTTTGGATGGATAGGCTGGTACATCTTGACGTGGCATTAATCACCAAGATTACGAGATTACCTACAATAGGCACACAACCAGAGGAGTACTTGGAAAACAAGGTGCGCGAGAAGGAGATCATTGAGCTAGTAAAAGAAAATTTTGGCACCAATAGGGAAAACATGGGCATTGTGCTCAGAGATATCAATGAAAATGCGATAAGGTACACCAACAAGCTCATGGCTTGCAAGATACTAAGAAAGTGAAGGAAAAAAGAAGCCCCAACAAGAGTCATCGTAGTAGCTGCGCAGTGCGCGAAGGGAGTAATTTTTAGTTGGGCATCGTACCTCCTAAACCAATTTTTGATTGATTGCAGAGATGTGCAGGATAATGGAACTGAGTTCCATTATTCTCGGCTCATGATTCTCATAGATTTGGTAGGATGACAGGAGCCAAAGTTTCCAGCCTTTCTAGATCGGAAAGGAAAGTGCTATGCAACCAGATATGATTTCCTCTAGCAGGCCAAGGAGGATAAAAATTAGCAGGAAAATAACATAGTATTTGCGATGTTGCTAGAAGAGATACAACAATGCACAACAAATGTGTGGCACATTCCTGTGGAGGTAGTCCAGGAAATTGAAGGGATAGCCAGGTTTAAGGCATCGATGCACCACATGTGGATCCAAGCCGCAAGGGATCTAATGAAGGCATGGCTAGAGATGCAATATTGTGTCACAAGGGAAGAGATTGACTGGATAATCAAAGATTGGCCAGCTCAGTAGAAGATGCAAGTAGAAAAAAAACAATAAATCTAGTCGCAACACAATCCACCAAGGCCAAGGGGCAGGCTGAAGTAGGTCCCTCAACAAAAACAAATATCCCAAATGATAACACTAGGAAGGATTCACCAAAGAATCAAGCGTCAGGAAGCAACATAGTTCCAAAAAGATCAAGGAGGACAACAACAGTGACCAGGACAAACAGTTAGCAGGATGCCAGAAAGGGGGACACAACTCAAGTTGGCAAGGAAATGGTAAAGGCGACAATGAGTGGGGTGCATCCCTCATAGATGAAAATGAAGACAACGCGGGTAGAGGGGATGTGCAAGAAGATGAAGTATACCACGAAAGACCCAGTCATCACCTTGATAGAGGATGATTTTGAGTTCGTCGTAGACAAGGCCTAGGACAGGGGGGAAGAGGTGGTCGATGTTGCAGTGGCACAAAGAGAAGAGATCATGGCCAAAATCATAGTATTCCATGAAAATCTACAACAATTACAGATTCATGCAGTACCATAGGCCACAACGCAACAACATGAAAATACACAACGACCCCCTGCGCAGAAAGAAGGAGATGAGATAGTTCGAATGGTAGTGTAAGGTAGGGACACATTCACAGTCACACAACAAATGGTCATAATGGATCAAGAGAATGCACAGAAAACCATGGGGGAAATTGACCATTTTGAGGTAGTCATGGTGCATATACCCACCAAGGTATTATATGAAATACAAGACAGTATAATGCAAGAAGTAAAATCCAGAGCCCGCGTGGATGCCACTTACTTGGAGGTGGGTAGGGGAGTTTTCGAAATGTTACAAATCACCTACGACCAATTGACCTCGGAGAAAGAGGAGGTGAAAGAACACGATGAAAATCTAGAGCAAGGGATAACAATGATATATGACCGCATTCCAGATAGCACGCAAGCACTAGAGAGGAGTGCAGAAGAAAAGATAAAAAACATTTCACAGACGATTGAGGGATATAAGAAGGAAATTGAGGAGCTAAAAGAAAAACTTAATCCTACGACTGCTCCCGAGGTTCGAGAATAGAGAGAAAAACAATCTGCACTCTAGATAGCAGAGATGGTAAAGGAAGCAAGGGAAGTCACATAACTATTTGATAGAAGTGCGCAGATTTGGACCATTTTGGAAGAGGATGAAAAGGTCCAATAGTTGGACCAACAAGAGGAGAAAATCAATGTTGCCATACAGGAGTTAAAGAAACAACATAAAACGATGAGTATTACATAGCGCTTGAAGGGAACTAAGGAAATGAAGACTCTGCAGACAAAGTTAAAGACAATGCAGACAAATAATCAAGAAATACAAGCCCAGTTGGAGCCCCTCCAGGAACAAGCAATACAGATGATTGTGCAGCTGGAGGAAGAGAAGACAAACATGGGATAGACACATTTAGAGAGCGCATCATTACTACATGAACATATGACATCGCAGAGAGTAGAGGCGCTAACAAATAAAACTGCACAAGTGAAGGAAAAAGGAAATGAACTAGCATAGAAGTTCCACAGCTTGGAAAAGGATGTACAGGGAGAGCACACCACCTAAGTGGCTCAGGACGAGCCACATGTCAGTGTTGTGGGCCTGTTGGGCACATGCCTATTTTGGAAAGAAATTCTATTTTTGGCGCATGCCTATTTTTGGAGAAAGATCTGTTTTGAGGAAAGACCTATTTTTGGAAAGAAATACCTAATTTTGGAGTGCACGCAATAGGTGGCAAGAAAGCAACATGCAGAAAAAGAAGGAAAAGTAGCATGTAGGAGGAAAAGCAACGTGGTGCATAGGTAGACAATCCTAACCATGATAGAGTTAGGGTTCTTGACAAAGATTTTAATGGATATAAGCTTATAAAGTAGTATAAATAAGGACCTAGGAGGTCTAGGTGAGGGGGATGCCAGTTAATTATTGAGATTTAATTGGTTGGGAAGCTACGGATTATAATAAGTTTTGTGGAAGGGTCAAATAAGTTTGTCTTGAGGGTTAGGTCACAGGATGATGAGCTTGGTGTGATCTAGTCAGCCTCACAGAGGGTTCCTACCCTCATTTTGATTGTATTACTAAATATGTAATGCACGCAGCGCAAGATTTTGCAGGAGAATAAATAAAAGAGCAGAGAAGCCAGATATTTGTGGATGTAGCCCCAGGAGGGGGTGAACCATGGTAAAACTTGTGTTCTATGTGATTGTTAATGAATGATTTACTTTTCTGCTGATCATTAGCTTAAGAATGAATGGTTAAAGTAGTTATATCAGCATGCATGCATAGGGTTAAAGATGAATAAATCATAGAAGTAGATGAATAATTAACAAGGATAATGCATAAGGGAGAAAGAACCCAACCACAATCCCCACTCATTCCTAGATTGTAAACACCTGAGTATCACAGTCCCCCATAAAAGTTATCCCGGGTGAGACTGCGTTGTGCACCCTGTGCACATCGTTGCCTTTTGGTTTACTAAGAGGGCCGATAGTTTTGTGGCTTTTGTTGGAAACTTGTTTAATATCATAACCTGGGTCAACCCAAGAAGAAGATCAAACCAACATTTAGTTTCCAGGGCTCAAAAAAGAATAAAATTATACCAAGGAGAACTCTTCTGGTCACTAGGGCTAGATAATTCCTTTTCCGTAATTAGTCCAGTCGGTCTGGAAAATGGTTAAACTTATACCAAAAGGACGTCTCTTCAAAACCATTTTAACGAGTGTGACAAAGACAAGATCACTCGATTATATTTTCAATTTTAAGTAGTTTGAAAAGAGCTTAACTATGGACTCATCATTTTTTTTGTAATTTAGTCCCCTGAGCCCGAAAAAGTATAAAAAATAACTTAGGAGAACTCTCCTAGTGAGACATGTCTCCCGAGGTGTACCTTTTCCTAGGTATTCTATTGGCTAGAAAAAGGGTTAAACTTATGCCAAATAGATATTCCTTCTGAACCAATTTTACGAGTGTGAAAGGAACAAGGTCACTCGATGATATTTTCATATTTAGGGAGTCTGAAAAGAACTTAACTATGGACTCCAAGGGGTTTCCTTTTTCATATATAATCTCCAAGGCCCAAAAAAGAGATAAACCAAAACCAAGGAGAATGGCCCTTTTTCATAAATTTAGTCCCTTAAGCCCGAAAAAGGGTTAAACTTACCCCTGAGAATACTTTCCTAGTGAACCGCAGCTCCCAAGGCATACCTTTTTTGTAAAAATAGCCATCTGGACCGAAGAAGGGGTAAACTATCGCTGGATAGATGTCCCTTCGAATTTTAGTTTGACGAACGTGAAGGCCAATAATATTGAACGTGAAGGCCAAAAATATTTCAATTTTAGAGAGTTTGAAAAGGGATTAAAGAAGACTCCTGGGGGGTTCCTTTTCTTAATTAATTTGGTCGAGACTGAAAAGGATAAATAATTTCTTATTAGATGTCACTTTCAATGTTTAAGCGAGATTGAAATACAACAAACCATGCTCTTGGGGAGTCCCTTGGGTATAGGTAAAAAAAAGATGAAGAAGAATGAGGCTTCAACACATAGTCATGGTGGGACGAAAAGGACTCTCAAGCCTATGGAAAACTCGTAGCATGTACGACAAAATGCAACAAAGGATCTACCTAGGGAATCCATGTAGAGGGAGGCTCTACTACCTAACTACGACACTTCTAAAGCAACATAGAAAGTTCTGTGTCCCACTTTGGTGGGATCGATCCTATAGCAAAGCAGAAAAATTCAACAAAATGCAAGATGCAAGGTGATGAGAACCTAACCTACATGCAAGTGTCGAAAATACAACTTCACCACGGGATGATGTGAGTGTAACCCATCTCATAAAAACACCAAATCAAAAGAGAAAGTTCATAAGAATGACCTAAAGATCCTCCAAAAAGAAATCCAGGCACCCACCAAGCCAAGAATAGGGAAAAAGAAGACCAAACTGGGGAAAAAAGAGCCAAAAAAGTCTATAAATAGGGGTAAACAACTCATTTTAACCATTGCAAATTGGAAAATAGTCAAAAGTGAAAAAACCCTCTTCTTTAAAACACGAATTCAAGGGGCTACAGTGGACGAAAAGACTTCAAACTTGAACCAAGTAAGTACATATGACCTCCTCCATCATTTCAATTCATCATTTTTTTCTTTTATATTTGTTTAGAGGGTGAACGCCCTAAAAAAAAAGTCGGGCCTACGTGTATGTGAGCTATCGACACCCAACACATGTATATATGCGGGCTAAGAAAAACTTAGCACGTGTATATACACGACTGTATTAAAAACAACCCGCATACATCTCTTTAAAGTATTCAAACATTATTTGAAAAAGGGAATAACCTCCAACTATTTATACAATAGGATGTATGTCTATTGGTGAGAGAGAGAACATGAGGATCTAGACACACTGGTTGAAAAGGATCCAGGGGCCATTTCTATGTTAAAAAAATGCAGGATGTAGAAATTCTTTTGTTTCCCATTCATGAGGGCACAACCCAGGATAATAAATCATTTGATTGAGTACTAGAACCCGAATGCAGAGGCCTTCATGCTAGAGTGACAATCATTGACTCCTACTACCGAGGATATATACCTTTTGACTGGTCTCTCCAGGAGGGGGGAACCGATTAACTTTAGGAATTTTCCTCCAGTACCACACAACATAGAGGTCCACATTGGCATGTATCACAAGTCCGACACTGAGAAAGTAGGCTCTCAAGTGCCAATTCATAAGATAACAAGCCTCAACCTGCGGATAATGTTCTATATGATTGGGCGGATTATAGAATCCACAACAATTCACTAGGCCTTGCGTGCACATATGCATTATGCAACTCAGTGTTTACAAGCTACGATATTTGACTGGAGCACCACGATGTTCATGTGTGTGAAGAAACAACTGACCGACTATAGGAGAAGAACAAACAAGAACTTTGGTTTTGAGACTGTGTTGTGCACTTTCTTTTTTGAGAGAGTGCCAATCCTTATCCCATGAGAAAAAGTACGCACACATATTGCCTCCTTTCCAACATTATGAAGATGGGCGGATTTGTTGCCTCGATAGGGAGTAGGGATAGTGCATGAGGCGTTCGACAACAAGTTATTTGACTTGTGGGCCTATCAAATTCATGCAATTGAAGACTATCCATATGCAAGGATCATTTACCTGAGGGGTCTCGATATGCTTGTGCCCCCTGGTGAGGAGCGCAGAGAGATAGGTGTTATCACTGAAATTTCGTCCGCAAAGAGGTTACAAGAATCCAACATCTTCAAACAACTATTAGTTCACCCATGGACCAAAATTACCAAAAAAACATTTCCAAAAGGTCCAAAACTATACAACCAGTTATAAAATCAGGATGCACTATGACTATATAGGGCGCGCGTGCACATGCGCCATCAAGAAATGCAGGAAAAGAGTACATGCGCACGATGCATGATTGTGGACGCTAAAAGCTGCACACACCTGATAACAATGCATTTATGATGTTGGTCGACCTGCCATCCACTTCTGGTTCACCTTCCAATTTGATTTGACATCCAAATCTCGACTGGATCCAGCTGGGTGGCTCGTCAAAGACCTAAAGGTTCCCTAAACAACCCCTTTTCACACTAAAAGCTGGTTGCACAATACCTCAAAGTGGTGCTATAAAACAAGGCCATGGGTGCACTACATCTTTAAGGAATTCATTTGCAAGGTTATGCTGCTACTATTCTCTTGGGGAAACCTCTTTTCTCATCAAGAGCATACTAGCACCATTCCATTTCGGCAATCCACATCACCTTTTGAGTGGGTTAGATTGGGATTCTTTCACCATTTCTTTCAAGTTTTCAAGTTGTAAGAAGAGCTCAATCTTGGGGGTCCAAGAGCCCTCCCTTGGAGGAAGAAGGGACCCAATGTCCCCTTTCTCTTTGGTGTTTTCTTTTCACTAATACAATCCTTTCCATTGGTGACACGAGTCTTGTTTGTTTCTTGTTCTTATGTCCTTATGCACAATAGTTTAATTGTTTTTTCCTTTCCTAGTTTAATTCTTAGCTTAGTCTTTTATGTTTATTCTTCTAACCCTTTCCTTTACTTCTTTTTTTCTTAGCTAACCCAACTAAGCTTGTAAGCACCTCTATTTTGCTCATTTAGGTGACAAAAGAGGTGCAACAGATTGGTGACTCCGCTGGGGAAAGGTATCAATTTCCTACCCATTTGGGTTATTTTATCTCTACTTTTTAATTATTTAACCTGCAGGTACCATAACTGGCCCAAGCCGACCTGCAAAACATCAAATTCAAAGCTAAGTTGAGAGAATTCCATCCAGAATTTTCTTCATGGCTGTGTGACGGTTGTGCGCAGGTTTATTGGCCCACAATCGTGCATTGTGCGCCAAAATCACTACATTACTCAGCGCCTTCTCTGCACCTGCGCTCAAAATTATTTTTCAGTTCGTGCATTGGCACTCAGAGCGCCTCTGTCTAGTCTGAAACCCGCGCACCTATGCAAAAAAGCACACATTGTAAGCTTTTTATGATCTGGTGAAGGCCCATAGCCTTCTTAAAGATGATTCCATGCATGTTGTAATGTACACCACACTTACATTCCCTCTCATATAAAGGGATTAGTCAAAACACATAGGCACTTAGGGGTTAAAAATCATTATTTTTCCTCTTTTTGCTTTTTATTTCTCCACATGGATGGCTTTCTTTGACTAAAAGTTGGAATCATTCTACATCACATATAAAACTTGCATTGGGACTAGAAATTGGATATCAAACGTTGAGTATTCTCTTCTCTCGCACTCCAAAGTGATCTTGAGAATCAGAAAGAGGTTGAAAGACAATTTCATCTCCCTTAAAAAGATAAAATCTTTAAGAGAGGACAATAGCCCCCTCGGGACTCCTCTTAGTTTATTTTTCAAACACATCTCAAGATTGTAACGGGCCCATACATGCCCACATGCTACAAAGATAGGATAGTGTTGAAATTTACTTTCTTAGATTAAATCACTAGGGAAGTTTAAAGGTTTTGTAACGGGCCCATACATGCCCACATGATCACAATATAGGATAGTTTCAAAGCTTTCTTAGATTAAATCACATTAGGGAGTTAAAGGAATAGTAAAGGACCGACATGTCCACATGCTAGCTCCCTAGGGACTTTTGAATTCTGCAAGGTTGTACCAATGACATTTAGTTAAATAGGTAATCAAAGACTTGTAAGGACCAAGCGAAGTCCACATGCAACAAGGTGACACCTAATTCATTAAAAAATTGGCACACTTTCACTAATTCACACACAAAAGTCACTTCTCACTCACATAGTTTTCATTTCGAAACGTGGAGGTTGAAGAAAGTTTCCTCCAAAGGGATTTCGAAACACCCCACCCTTTTCTTGACAAAACTATCCACTCCCACTTAATTTCAAACAAGATTGGCTCACACTCCCAATCTCTCAAACAAACACATCTAAATTTTTTCTAAGAACTCACTAAGTTTTCCTCCAGAGGAGGTGCCAAAATAAATCTTTTAGTCTAGGTAGGATTTCGGGGATAGGCATCCAAATAACTCCCCGTTATCTGGTTCTCACATTTTCAAAGCAATAGAAGTTGTCAAATAGGGAACTTTAAATCCTCCAAGTCAAGTGTTCCTAACACCATAAGGCAGGGAGATACCCGTGAAGGGTTGAAGGCCGAGGTTTGGTTGTTCTGTGCGTCCCTCCTTGAGCCACCCACCTCTTGGACGGGATCCAGCCCGTGACCCATTTCTTAGGCCGAAAATCTAAATGCCGCACTTTGACCAAGGTAACTAGTGACCAAATTTTAGGACATCTACCCAAGTAGCAATTGTGGGCTGCAATTGCACCTTGATCGGATTTTGTGTGGCTATTGGGAAATATCGCAAGTTCTTTTGGGATATGCCCCCTCTACCCCTCATTATAACTGATTGTTTCACCCTTCACTAGTTTCTCTTCCAGTGGCTTCAGACCCCACTGTTGAGTGCTATTAGAAGGTCTAGTGCTATTTTGAGAGGAAGGATGTTACGTCTCTTAGAACACGAGAATTTGTTTTCTTTGTTCCCCCATGCGGACAAAATCCACCTATCCACATATATGCTTCTTTATCAAAACACTTTATGTATGATGCCCTTCTGATTACATTTGATTTGGATATATATCGTGTAAAGTTAAAAAATTGCAGCAAAGGCTCTTGTTTATTTATTTCTCTTACCACCATTTGCACACATTCACTCAGCTAGTCGAACATCACAAGGGACCCACAGAACCCCCGTCGTTCTAGACGCTTTCTAAATCTCCTTCCTATTCTAGAGGGAGTTCCTAGTCTTGCCAACTCATCGGCTCCACCTTCTCACACTCCTATGAGTTCCACTGTCTTGGGATCAACTTTGCTTGGTTCCACCTTACTTGGGTCCAATTCCCAAGGACCACCTTCCACTCGCTCTCCTTTACATGGAAGCGGGGGGCCAACTTCATCTCAAGGGGGAAGTACAAACCAACCTATTTCCCTCCAAGGGTCATGTACTCAAAACACTCACACGATGGTCAGAACTAATCCTACGCCACCACCCCATATGCCATATTTAGCTTCCCTCAACATACCGGATCTAACTAAACTCACCAATGATCCCATATTGCACAACCCCACATGGCCTGCAATGCCTACCAAACTCCCTTCAGACATCCCCAAATTTGAAGGAAAATCGGGAGACGACCCTACCAACCATATCATGACATTTCACCTATGGTGTTCTGCGAATAACATCATGGACAATTCCATCTGATTGAGGTTATTTCAACTAACACTCATTGGCCCATCTGCCAAATGGTATGTCGAAGAAAAATCCGGGTCCCACGTGACTTTTGAATCCTTGGCCAAAGCATTTTTGACCTTCTTTCAATTACTCGTTCGTCATGATAATGGCCTCAAACTACTCTTGGAATTTAAACAAACCTCTGCCATGCACATCGCTGACCACATTCACGAATAGTGTCGGCGACGTAGTCTCTGCAAAGCTGAAGCTACTCCACAACAATGTCTCAATTGGTTCCTCAAATCACTCGTTTCCCTCCTTGCCAAAGATGTGGCTGCCACCTTCCCCTAGTCTGAAGAAGAAGCCATTAGCAAGGCCCAATAGTTCAAACTCATTTATTCATAGTCAGGATACTTATATACAGTACTCCCTGACGCCCCGAGACCCGTTCCATTCGGCCAAGAAAAACTAGGAATGTCTCACTCAGCGGATGGATTGATTGGTACCACAACACACCATAATCCATACCCCCCACAACCCACTATGTATGGTACACCTCCATATCCACCGACATATGGAGGAAATCCTTACTACCCCCCTCCCCTTTACCAACAATCATATCCTATTGCTCCCCCTCAGTCATTGGGGGCACCCCCACCGGTACCCATGTCGTATCCGGTCTCTCAAACCAGTACGGGTCCACCCCCAACCCCTAGATATAACCCTAGCAATAGTGTAAGTACCTCTACATCCTATACGCCATATGGATCCTATCCACATAATAATCCATATTTTCCATTTCCTAGTCCTCCCCAACCGATTAATCCTCCACCGAGACAAACACATGCCGACGTCAACTTTGTTCATCCCTTTCCCATTCAACAGGTTCATACATTTGAACAGTTGAATACGGCCAATCCGACTCATAAGAAGAAAGGAAGAAACCAAAACAATGAAAATCTAGGACCAGGCGGGAATGACCCCCACAACCATCCCATTGGGGGCAACCAATACCAAGACCCCCAAGGGGGCACCAACAACAATATACCACAACAAGGGAAGCACAAAAATTTTCGAACTAACTTCCCTTGCACTATATGTGGTGAGTATGGACATTATACTTATCATTGCCCCCAAATTCCTAATCTCCAACGGATGAGGGCATCCATGAACTCACAGGGCCCTCCGACACAATCTACCCCTCAATAGGCACCACAACAGTATTTGCAACCACTGCCTCCAACTGTTTTTCAAAACCCCATTCCATACCAAGGTGTGATGATCACCCAACAAATGATCAAACCTACCCCACTACAAATGGGGCAATATCCAAACCTGGGCACCACTCAACCCGGGAATTTGGACGTTGATCGCAATGTCCTCCTCACCAACGATGAAATTCTTCTGCAAACCCGCAACCGTCAATATGGTATGCCTCCTGAATCTACCCCATCCACCTCAGAAACACTACCAGCTATTACAGGACAACCATTGATGATTCCACGTCCTAACACGGAACCCATTCCTCACATACCACATATGGCTTTACGACGGAATGTACATAACCCTCATGCTAGGGATGCTCATAATTATAGTCTGGTTGAGGACTTAGCCCAGTCTCCTGCAACCATATATGTGTTGGAGGTCCTCCAAACTTGTCCATCACAAAAAAAATCCTTGCTTTCTACCTTGGGGACAGTCGACACAGTCGACACGCAACTGATCACATTTGATTCAGATAACGAAGAACCACGTCTTCCTGCCCACATAGCCTTCCAGATACCAGTTAAGATCTGGAACACCACAGTTTATCGGTGTATCATCGATGAATGTGTATCCACCTGCATCATGTCTAAACACGTATGGCAGAAAATTGGCTCCCCTGAGCTAGTACTCTCTACCATCACCCTTCGAGCTTACGACGATCGACCAACATCTTCCGCAGGGTTTTGTCAAAATGTCCCCATAGAACTTGGGGGAAAAACCATCCTCATTGACATTGAAGTTATCGATGCCCAGCTTGATTACAATATCTTGTTCGAATGCAACTACATGTATGCTATGAAGGCAATCACGTCTTCTGTGTTTCGTAGGATGATGTTCCCCCATAATGGGAAGATCGTCACCATCGACCAACTTACACATTACAAGCCTAACCATTCTGCCAACATCGATACCATCCTCCTCCTTGTTTGTGTTAGCTCGAATGATTCTCTAGTTGCCAACATTGGCCTTGGATTATTCCAAGACCCATCCATGTTGGGCACTTATTAGGGAGCACCACCGTTCCTAAACAATTTTTTTTCAGCACAAGTGTGTGTAGTTTCCTTTAAAGGAACAGACATCGGAGACAAGACTCCTATCACTGAGTCCCCTCCCCATATCAAAGTTCCACTAGTTGAAGAAATACTACCTCAGGAGTTCCCTGAGAGCGCCATCACACCACTTATCACAGA
>ML778133.1:663927-687434 GCA_009831015.1 Picea engelmannii
AGATGGAAGAAGAAAGAGCCCATCGCTCCACTACCTCCCCGAGTTCAACTCCCTTGTGCCTTATGTGAAAGAAAAGGACACCCCACTCACAAATTTCCTTCTCTTCCCGAGCTACGCAGTTTTATCCAGCTTCCTCAAGAACACCTTTTGCGTACCACTCCACCAAGGATGTCCCACGCTACTACGACGTCATCAACCACATGCAAACAACATATACAGACCAATTTTGCATGTGCCATATGTGAAAAATATGGGCATTACACTCATCATTGCCCATCTATCCCATACGTCCGCCACAGATTAGCCGCGGAATGCCACACATATCCTTCTGAGCTTCCTTCGACACTCCATACCAATGCTCCTGTGAATGTAATTCATTATATTTATTCATCAGTCCTCGAGCAAAGGGGAGGTCCATGTCTTCCCACCAAATTACCGGCCGATCGTCCATAGTGTCAGTGACACTGGGATGACATTATGGACCCACCATCCATATCTAAGCCCTTTTCCCCACTTTCATTTTTTGGTATAGGAGCCCATAAGCTCTGTTTTTTGAACCATCTTCGGTCACTTACACAAACATTTTCATCAGGTTATCATTTTCCCTTTTCCCCAGCGGAGCATCTTTCCATGACACACTCAGGTACACCTGATCATGTTCAAAATTATCAAATAAATATTATAGTTCCTTTATTTTCAGATATTGTTCACATCGGGTATTTGGTTTTCATGTGTGTAGGTACTAGGTCATCACACACCAGCGCATCCCCTTCAGGTATATGATCGACACTGACATGTAATAATTCCCTCTGAATCTCAATTGCATCTCTAGTCATAGCCTCTGAAATTTTCCTGTAGGATCCTCATATCCGGCTCTGCAGTACTGTCACCTCCGCTGCATTTTGGTACTGTCACATGGTAGCACTGTCCCCCACATGAGTTGTCCCATTCATAGTCCCCCTTGGCACTTTGACCCTCATGCTGATTTCACCTGATAGGGATGGGAGTCTCGATAGTATTACACATTTTCGAGAATCAACCACATACTTATTCTCCTCATTTTGTTAGCTTTCCCAATGGACTCCCAGGTTATCTCTTCGAGGTTCTATTTTGACTGTGCCTCCGCAGTATCATTAACCATCCATTTCATCCACAATCAGTTTGCCCATGCTCAAATTTCCCTCCATTCCATTTACCTCATACAGAAACCCACCCATGGGGCCCCCAACCTCCACCAGTTCTCCACGCAAATTGAGCCCTAACTGGCCCAACCATCTTGCACTGGGGCACCCATTTCTGTATTTGTACACTCATCCCAAATTATTATTTATTCATTTAATTGTAAAAAGCCTTTCTTTCCAGCATTTACATAGCTTTTTGTCGTCACCCTTGGCGACCTTCTTTTCCTGGCAAAGCAACCCATGTCGCCCTTGGTTGGGGCATTATTTTTTAAAACTCCTACCCTTGCTGACATTATCCATAAACCTCGAGTATCTTACAAGTCCATAAACCTTTTTGATCTCTACGTTTGTCCATTTTGTCATGCCTCTGGCACAATTTACCCTCATCTAGATGTCCCCTTGACACTAGCTTCAGTTTCATGGTTGCTTCCACTTTACACCGCTCCCCAACCAAAGGAAGTCTTGCATCTCACTACTCCTCAACTTCATCCATGTTCCTCATCAGTTCCTGATTTTGTCCAAGTAGATTTCATGAAGCCCTCCACTTCTTGAATTCGCGTCTCCCTTTCTGTCGACATCAACACAGTTTCCAGGAGGGTGACAGTATCTTGACTCTCATTACCTTTACAATGAGGTGTCTCGGACGACACAGAGAGAACCATCATTTCCCTCTACTGTCGTTGACCCCCATGACATTCGACTTCAACTCTTTCTCATGTTGCAGTGGGTCTTACTTTGCGACTATTGTAGTTTATTATCATATATGATGAAGAACTTTGAAATTTGATAGGCTATCAATGCCTGAGTATCATCGACACCTTTCATAGGTGTCCTTACCTTTTTTCAGAGTTTGTTCACCATTAGAATTGTCCTCTGTCATTATCAAACTGCCCCGGAGGGCGCTGCAGTGATCTACACCAACACACAGTTTCAGTTACTGTATTACACATTTTTGAGTTACATAGCATGAGCTTGGGGCATGCCTGCCTCATGTGTACACAGTTTATTTTTACACCTTACGAAAGGTTGGGTTCTTCAGGTTCCCCTCTCCCTCCAACGAGTTTCTCATGATACTCTCATTATTGCTCTCTCTTACAATGATACTCTCAATAGAAGAAACATTGATGAATTTCGGTGATACGTATGCTCCTAACCTCATCCATCAGGGGGAATCTATTATCACTGAAATTTCATCCGCAAAGAGGTTATAGGAATCCAACATCTTCAAACAACTATTAGTTCACCCATGGACCAAAATTACCAAAAAAACATTTCCAAAAGGTCTAAAACTATACAACCAGTTATAAAATCAGGATGCGTTATGACTATATAGGGCACGTGCACACATGTGCCATAAAGAAACACAGTAAAAGCGCACATGTGCACGATGCATGATTGTGGACGCTAAAAGCCACTCACACCTGAGAATGACGCATTTATGATGTTGGTCGGCCTCCCACCCACTTCTGGTTCAACTTCCAAGTCGATTTGACATCCAAATCTCAGTTGGATCCATCTGGGTGGCTGATAAAAGACCTAAAGGTGCCCTAAACAACCCCTTTTCACACTAAAATATGGTTTCACAATACCTCAAAGTGGTGCTATAAAACAAGGCCATGGGTGCACTACATCTTCAAGGAATTCATTTGCAAGGTTATGCTGCTGCTATTCTCTTGGGGAAACCTCTTTTCTCATCAAGAGCATACTAGCACCATTCCATTTGGGCAATCCACATCACCTTTTGAGTGGGTTAGCTTGGGATTCTTTCACCATTTCTTTCAAGTTTTCAAGTTGTCAGAAGAGCTAAATCTTGGGGGTCCAAGATCCCTCCCTTGGAGGAAGAAGGGACCCAAAGTCCCCTTTCTCTTTGGTGTTTTCTTTTCACTAATACAATCCTTTCCATTGGTGACATGAGTCTTGTTTGTTTCTTGTTCTTATGTCCTTATGCACAATAGTTTAATTGTTTTTTCCTTTCCTTGTTTAATTCTTAGCTTAGTCTTTTATGTTTATTCTTCTAACCCTTTCCTTTACTGATGTCTTTCTTAGCTAACCCAACTAATATTGTAAGCACCTCTGTTTGCTCATTTAGGTGACAAAAGAGGCGCACCAATAGGTACACATCATTTTTTATATTTTAAAGTACTAACTTAGTAATATGTTATATACAGACATGGGACCAATACGACCAACTAACTTCACTAGGAATAGGCGTCGTCCTCAAGAGGATGTCAAACTAGCATCGGTGGAAAGGCCATTGATCGAAGAGACTAAGAGAGTATTGATATGAGTGGAGAGGAACCTGACAACTCTCACTCGTCCTATGCCGATGGCAGAGATTGAGGACCTACCCCTGACCATGCAACCGCTTGTGGTAGGAGTACCTAGGACTTGGGTTCAATTGTTTTGGCCTCTTGCAAACGATGTAGTTCATTATACTAGGGCCAACAAGCCTATACCATAGTTATCACTGGATCTTATATGTGCCGAGGGCACTCTTTTTTGTACTCTTTTATGTATTGAGGGCTTAATCCCAACAATGTATATCGACTCTATTTGAGGATTTATGGGCCACATTTTGTACTTATGACATTATTTTTGGATATATTATTATATATATACATCTTTTTACCTTATGGAGTTATCATTTTTATACAAATGTATTTACATATTCGTGTATGTGTGTGCTTTTACGTTTATGTGTGTGGAAGTTGCCAATCTAATTCATGATTAGCCAATGCATCAGTTAGTTTATTATATCTCCTAGGAACATAAATATATGTAATATAATCAAAATAATGTTCTAAGAGATGTACCCTAAGGAATCATCGGTGAATGGTTGGATTATAGACATGGTACACTCCATTTAACTAAGACACAACTAGTTGAGCATCTATATAAACCCGAAGGTGATAAATACCATGTGACAATGCATCATGTAGTAATTCTATTACGGTACTGTACTCGGCAACATTATTGGTTGCTTCTCCTAGACAAATACCTCAATAAGATACCAAGTGACCAATGGGTGTGAAGATCACCCAAGCTGTGGAAGCAAGCCTCCGAGTGTGTCAGTGAGCACTGTCCGTGAACCCAACATAAACCTCAGATTCACTTGACATTTTCCACAGTGAAAAGAAACACAATAAACTACACGTCCATAGGACAAAAAGACAAAAGTGTATAAATAAAATTATACATTATATACAAGAAGTCAAACCCAGGTGACTGACTTAAGAGTAATACTTCTTAAGGTAGATCCCATTTCTAGGCTTAGACAAAACATTACCTTTGAAATTAACCAGTTGATAAGCACCCTTTTCTAATTTTTTTTTAACAATGAATGCTATGTACCACATGGGTTTGAATTTTCTTGCCCCCAAGGGGTCTTTATCTTGGTCATAGACCAAGACAAGATCTCCTTCAGAGAAAACTCTAGGGTGGATGGACCGATCATACTGACACTTGACACACTATTTGTGAGCGTCATTGGCCAAGGCTGCATCTCGACGCTGCTCATCGATCTCCTCGAGATATAGGAGACACTCTTCAAGTGGAGTTGTGTTAGACAGTAATTCCACTGCCAACTTAAGAGAGGGAATTTGGCATTTTATGGGAAAGACTTCCTCCAGCTCGTAGATGAGTTGGAAAGGAGAGAAACTGATAACAATCTCGACTAAGGTTCGATATGACCAAAGTGCTGAGTACACCATCAAATGCCAATTCAACTTGGTCGAATTGATTGTTTATTGGAGAATAGTCTTGAGAGACTTATTAGCAACCTCCACTTGACGATTATCCTATGGATAGTAGGGTGAAAAATGTTCTTTCTTAAACCCAAGTTTTGATGTTAACTCAGTCATCATCTTATTCTGGAAGTGACTACCATGGTTTGTGACAATCTCCTTCGGAATACCAAACCTGGCAACAATCTAGTTAAAAATGAAAAGCATAACCATTTCTGTGTCATTACTAAATGTCCGCATGGCCTCGACCCACTTGGTAAAGTAGTCTATTTCCATGATGATGTAACGATGCCCCCTAGCCGAAGTCATGTGGCATGTAGTGAAATCAATCCCCCACTTAGTGAAGGGACCAACAACAATAACCAGAAACATGGGAGCAAGGTGTTCCTTCATATTTCGAGAGAAGATCTGGCACAAGTGACACTTCTTGACCACCTCTACACAACATTTGATCAACAAATCAACAAGGGCCAAAAGTATCCAATGTGAATAGTTTTCTGGGTTGTTTTCAACCCAGACAAGTGACCACCACATGCTCCAGTGTGACAGTCATTCAATATAATCTCTACCTCTTCATGAGTGAGACAATGACGGAGAATGCAATCAACTCTTCGACGATATAAAGTATCATCGATGATAAGATAGTTCCACGCTTGATGGCGTATTCGTCGATGCTCATCGTGAGAAGCAAAGGAAGGGCACTTCAAAGTATGAAGATACACAAGTATACCTTCATACCAAGGGTCTGAATATGCAATAAGGAGAATATTCCCATTGATCAATGACTCTTCAGGTAAATCATTACCACTCTCAACCGAAAGTTCCAAAATTAGCTGAGCAAAGACCAAGGACTTTTTAGAATTCGTTGAAACAAAGTCCAAGTCAAATTCTTGAAGGATGACTATCCATCGACTAATTCTCCCGCTGATGACCCGTCGTGTCAACACATATTGAAAATGATTCATGAAAACTATGACAATGGTCTTGCGAAGTAGAATGTAATGACAAAACCTTTGGACAGTATGGACAACTGCCAAATCAAGTTTCTCAACATGGGTGTAGTTGAGTTTCGTTCTGACCAAGCCTCAAATAAGATAATAGATAACATGCTCTTTGAGTGCGTAATCCTCCTAAACCAAGACCATCCCAATAGTAGACTCTGTTACAGCCAAGTACAACAAGAAATCCTTTCCATAATTTGAAGGACTAATAAAAGGGGAATACATCATAGCATGTTTCAACACTTCGAAAGAGCATTGAGTCGCTTCATCCCAACATAATGGGAGACCTTTTTTCAAGAGACACATAAACCATTTAGTAATCTCAGCATAGTTGACAACAAATCACCAAAGAAAGTTAGCTTTCCCCTGTAGACTTTGAAGCCGAGGGATTTTGCGCGGGGGAGGCAATTGAACTATTGCCTCAACCTTTAGAGGATCAACCATGATCGGTTTAGTGGACATAATAAAAACTAAAAATTGTCTCGATGTTACACAAAAGCTGCACTTGTTCATATTAAGATGAATCTAGTAGCAACGACACCTCTCAAAGATAATTCGTAAGTGGGCGGGATGATCAAATCTCTTACGAGAACATGATGCCAAATCATCAAGGTATGCCTCGACTATATTCTTGAGGTTGTGGAAGGAGAATGACATGGCCCACTGAAAAGTGGCTCCAACATTCTTAAGGACAAAAGGAATTTTCCTGTATGTGAATGTACCCGAAGGACATATAAATGTTGTTTTATGTTGATCCTTGGGTTTGATCTGAATCTAGTTGTACCCGAAAAAACCATCCATAAAAGAAAAGACTTCACAACCCACACATTCATTGACAATCTGATCAATGGATGGGGTTGGAAAATTATCTTTCGAACAAGCTTTATTCAGAGCACGAAAGTCCATACACACATGAATCATACCTTGTTTTTGGTTGACAGGAACAAGGTTTGACACCCATTCCGTCAGTTGCATTGGATAGATGAAACCAACCTTAAGGAGTTTCTTTACCTCATCCTTGATAGCCGCTGCCTTGCAAGGATTGACTGGGCGAAGCTTCTGTCAGACACACTTAGCATCGGGGTAAGTCCTAATCTCGTGTTCGACTATACAAGGGTCAATTCCTGACATATCCTCATAAGACCAGGAAAAAATGTCGTGAAACTCTTTAAATAATTCAATGTATATTTGAATCTCCTCGGAGGAACAATCCACTCCAATGAAGACATTTTCAATGATTTCAGGGGTTATAGATATGTCAATTGGAATCATTTCAGCTATACTTTCCATGTTTCCCTCATCATAGATTCTGTGTGTGGCCAGAGGGTTAATAGAGAAAGTGGCATTTCCATTCATGGTCATGGTGAAATATCCTGATTCTAATCTCCTCAACTCAGGTAAAAAATAAGATCTATGGTGAAGATCGTCCCAAGGTCTATTCATCCCAACCATTGCCTCCAAAATCACCTCATCAAAGGGTAAGACAAAGTCCAAAGGATTGTGAGTAGTAAGAGAGTCTTGAGCCCAAATAGGCTCGAGAATGTGATGTAGCTCCTATGGGGGAGCTAGATCAGGGTTGGTCGAGGTTTGTTGGACAATTTTTTATGCAGCCTCAAAAGTGGATAGGGGCATAGCCATTCTAAGATTCCCTACCCCTTCAATAAAATCCGATGGGTATGATAAAGTCCACGGGTCATTAAAATAACTCGTTCAAAAAAAATCTACTTGAAATATCACATCCTTCGGCTAATTGGGGACAACCGAAATAAACTTGACATCATTCGAAGGTGGTGGATAATAAAAAGTCCCCATTAGATATGGAAGCAATTTGGAACCTAAGTTGATGGTACCTAGCTGCAGGTTGTCAATCATCGAGACTGTGGATGCCCCCGATGAAGGGTCAGGATGAGAGAAGGATAATGTATCAATGGTTATGATCTGGCCTTTGTGAGGAAAACATAAGACCTGAAAAACATTGGATACAACAACTCTCATAATGTAGGTCCAACTTTGTCCTAACAAAAGATTGTAGTCGAGAGGCACATCAACTACTTCTACATCGATGCACACAATTTTTCCCTCCAACTGCACGAGGAAGGAGGGGATTATGCCACGTGGTCTAAAAGATCTACTGTCAAACACAATTAACAATGTTGGTGACGAAGACAACTTAGGTTGGCCAAAGGCCTTCCAACATGCCAACAAAATCACGCAAGTCGAGGCATCCTCATTTACCACCGTGCAGAAAATGTTCCATGTCAATGATTTCATGGAATAAACCACTACTATCTAAAAAGCAACGTGGTGAGGTAGATGAGGTTTATAATGGGTAGAGTAAAAAACAATCATTCTCGAGTTAGAAGTCTCGACAGCTCCCAAGGCAGATAACAATGATTTTCTCTGTGAGTGGAAACTTTGGAGAACTTCTATAGCAGACATTGCACAAAGAGTTTGTGCCAGATCCTCCACAACATAGTAGTTTGAGCAGCCCTTGCGTTCGGGTTTTGAGAATCCTTCTTAAATTCACCCTTAGGGATTGAGTCATAGTTTCTCCTACATTCTTTTCAATATGAAGAGGAGGTGGTGGGTTGGAATCCTTTTTTCCCTTGTTAACAGATTCCGACATTTTGTAATCGTGAGCCCTAGTCTACAGATGAACATATGATCTCATCATGTATATGTTTTCGGCTCCATTATTAGCGTTAAGTGTGGGGGATCCTTGATTTCCACTAGGCACATTCATGGATGAGGAAGCTTGAGCCATATTTTCCCCTTGTATAAAAGGGTTAGTTAACATATTAGGCTACTACTATGCTCAGATCTTTTGGGCTTCCTCAAGCTGAGGGCATTGGTGAGTCAATTGATTGTTTGTGCAAAGCTTACACGGAAACTTCACCTTCTTCTTTTCATTTTCACCCTCACCAACATTATTCATAGCCTTTTTATCCCCCTTACCCTTCTTTCCTTTGGATTTCATATTCACCTTGGTTTTTTGGTTACCTTTTGGATTCGTCGACTACACAATGTGTACATCTCACATTTGGGTTGTGGGGGTAGTCGAACCAAGAGTTTGGCTGGCCACAATTTGTTGAATTGATAACTGTTGCAATTGGTTAGTCAACTGATCTATGGGATTACTTTGTGCTGAGCCTACTATACCATTGGCGTGAGGCCTAGACTTCTATTTGGTCTTGTCAAAAGTTGATCGTGGTGCATTCGGGAGGATATCGTATAACATACCAGATTGAGAGTAAATCAACTCCAATTGCTAGGCTCTTATAATAACCTCTTCTTTGGAAAAAAATTTGGAGGAAGCGACATATTTGGAGACACAAGGCACCAAGAACTTTAGGAACCAATCGAAAAAGAATGTGGGAGGGACCTTCACTTTGATCAATCTCTTTTGGTGATGCCATTATCAGATGTGATCAGAGATATGGATGAGTTTCGTTTGCTCAAAGTTGGCTATCAACTCGGTGCCAACATCATATCTCATCGGTAACTGAAAATGGTTTAAGAAACGCATTTCTAGGTCATTAAAGTAATAATACTTCGAGATATCAAGCTCGATATACCATTTCACAACACCCCCTATAAGAGTGCATTGAAATAAATGGAACTGAAAAAATTCATCCTTCAACGAGTTGGAGGAGCACCATAAATGAAATGTCGTAACATGATCACCTGGATATTCGCCAGGATTTACTTCAAACTTAGGTATGTCTGAGGGAAACTTAATTGGCATGGGAGGCCAATGTGGACCATGATAGATCAGATCGTTCAACAACCTCACCAATTCTAGCAAAAGAAGAGTTGCCAAGAAAGGTAACCTAGGTTGTGGTGGATTCAAAGGAAAATAGAAGCCTGGGTTTTGAATGGCACCAGGTTGCCAGGAAAATTTTTCTTGCTGACTAGGGTCTTGGTAGAAACCATGGTGTCCTTGGCCAATAAAAGGAGTTTGCGATTGATTATACATCGTCGACAAATTCACGTAGTTCGATGACATACCTTGGGTAGGGATTGCTCCCTGTATGGTATTCCAAGGACATTGGTTGGGGATGCCCCCAACCGATCCTCCTAGCATAGGTACTGAACCCTACCTAGGGTTCCACTGAGTGTGGGAGGGGTCTCCCTCGATTGACATCCCTTGCAAAGGAAAAGAGCCATGCGAGGGATTTCCAAAACCTTGTGAGGAGAAAGCTCATGTCATTAGTCCCTCTGAAGGAATGAAGCCTTGCATAGGGTTGGGTTGACTAAAGACGGGGTTTCCCCCTGACGAGAAAGCGGACGAAGAGAAAGTGTTTTTTCAGAAAGCACCAAACAAAGAAAAATGCATAGACCCATCTTGTAACACACCCAACCCCTTAAGTACCTTTTTAAAGGATGGGGAATAAAAATTTCTATTTCCTCCATCATCTCGTATCCTTTCCCGAGATCTCCATCACCTTCTTCTTGTCAAGAGCTTTCGAACCACTGTTACCATGCTCAAATCCGAGCTCCGGATTGGAATTTATTCCCTTCTGAAACTCTTCAGGCATCATTGGTCAAAGGCAACATGGAACCTACATGGGATCACCTCATTCATATCATTCCACCTGGTATGGACTTGACCATGGTTATCATCCCTTGGCGATGACATGGCCATTGGAGAGGCGTTTACAAGGGATTTTCACCGCACCTTCATGATCACTGGGCCTTCGGCCCTTCCTCCTTCATATCCACATTTGAAACATTTCTGGAGTTCCAAATTCTTGGAATCCTGCCATGTAGCTCCGACCTTCGACCCTTTTGAATTATCTAAGATACTACACCCAGGCCTTTGGAGCTCTGAAACCTTGGACTCCCAAAGGGTCCACACTTACACGTGGTGGTGCATGAAACACAGAGGTAGGGATAGGTGGGTCGGGGCCTTTGACCGAATTAACCCCAGCGTTCCAGCCTCCCAATATTCACAAAGTCCCGAACTCTTGGAGTCCCAGGTACTGCACCATATTTTGTCCAAGTGAGCATGCGCTAGAGGTATGACACGTGGAAAGGGAAGAGAGGACACATGGCCCCATAAATGGGTGACACATGTGATGTTCTATTGGGAATATAAGGTCTGTAAAAATCATGAATCAAGGCAACACGTGGCATGCCGAATATGGGTCCACATCACCCTAGGTGACATCAACATGCCACATCACTCTAGAATGACAGCCTCCGGGAGTCCCTAGCTTCTCCTACCTGCAAAATCTCCCAGAGCTCCGAAGTCCAAACTCCCTCTAGCAATCTCCCATTACCCCTTATATCCTACGGTTGAGATGGGTCCACATAGATCCATAGATCCATAGATCTATAGCCTCCGTTGCTTCGCAACTTCGACATTCGGTGGATCCACTGTGTAACTTCCTCTTTTCTCCCCAAGTGGTCAATGTCGGGCTAACCACGGTCTAGATCTGACAATTAAGAGGGATCTTGAAGCATCCTCAGATCGATAGTTTGTGTTTCTTCACAAGTTCAACGTTCGGGGGTTCTACCTGCTTAACACTCCCTTTCTCCCGGAGTAGAACTTCATCGAATTGATATACGCAAGTCCTTCCACTAGTTGATCATATGATTGGGAGGGGTTCTCAATGGACTCCCCAGATGCACGACTCACAAATCTAGCTCGAAGGTCCCTAGGTATCAGTGTTAGGACACTCCTAGAGGGAAACCTTTCAACCCAAAACACACTGGCAAGATGCGTGGCACATGCCTCGGGTCACCGACATATCTTTATTATGCCACAAGGCCACCACACATGTCATCAACATTTGTCATCACGTGGACTCCCACGTGCTCTCGACGAGATATGTATGCCCCCATGATCAACGACCATGAGGAGTCCCGAAGGGTCCTTAGATCGATGACCCACATTAATTCACAACTCTGGAATTCATGAGTTTTGGTGTTATGATACCTCTGTTCTCCCGAAGTGGTCAATGCCAAATTGACCACGACGTAGATCCAACGTTCAGGAAAGATACCGAGTATCCCCGGATCTACGGCTCACATTACTTCCTGACTAGTAAGTGGGTTAGGGCTTAGCGGCGGGACAGATCCCATGGTCACAGTTAAGGGAACTGCCATATGTCGGTCAACGTCACTGGTGACCATAATGATAGTTTTCCTTCAACTGGTTTGAGAGTGGGAAGGCCATAACATCCTGGAGCTCCGAACTCTCGAAGTTCTGAAGCCAAAGATAACTTAGCTCCTTTCAAAATTAGCAAAGGGTTCCAAGGACCCAGTCATACGGATCCTCCGATGAGTCTCGAGGTTGCATGCTCAACTCTTAGCCGTGATTTTGTTAGGGTCATGGATAGGATCTTGTGGTATCTTGGACTACTGGTTTGAAGGGAGCGCCCTCCATTCACAGAACTTAAGTTCTAAAATAGGGAAAGGCATTTCTTAACCAATACAGGAACCATAAACTTATCTTTAAACTCTTTCGAAGACCCATGTATCATGACTTTCTAGCTGCTAGACTGAGGCAAATAGAAATGATGCAGGTACAGGGGCTCACAAAAAACAATCAACATTTATAATGATTAATCAAACAATGTAAGGTTTTAATCATAACCATAGACTTTCAACCACCATCATTTCAATTCTAATACACAAAGTATAAGAATACTTATCAAGAAACCAGATCATGAAGAAACTACTGAGAGGGGTGCCCGTTTCCACCCAACCTTAGGCACAACAACTCCTGGCCACCCCCTAGCTAGATCATGATTCCTTGAGAGAGATTCTTCCTTCTTTTTCAACGATAGTGAGGGATGAAGGCCACTCTCCTCCTCCCACAGAAACTTGGAAATTTGTTTTCTCTTCACCAAGCAAGGGGGTCTGCAATGAGTGCTCCCTCAGTCACTTGTCTTCCTACAACCCCATTTATCAGCTTGGACTTAAATGCTTCCAACTACTTATTTCACCCAGAGAAAGTTTGTTGTTCAGTTCTCTTTAGAACCAGAGAGCTGCACGTGCTCTTTTTTCTTCCAGAAGAATGGTCTCTCCTTCACCATCCTCTCTTCCCACGATCTTCCTTCTTTTCTTTCCTTCCTCAACAATATTGGGTGGGTTTGAATCCCTAGTTCATGGTCAAGTCATGAATTCTCTTAGATGGGTACTCTTCCCCATCTCTTCATTAACTCTTGAGGAGGGATTCCCAACTACCATCCTGATTGGTAATTTATTTTTGGGTTAGAGGACTGTTTGGGGTCTAAGTAATTTAAATCCAGTAAGGTACTGCTGGTGGGGGTCTTCTCAACCAAAAATAACATGCTTAAGTCATTTTATTACAATTCCCCATAGGGTATGAAAATGTGGAAAAATTTGGTTAAATAGACCAGCTGAACTTTTGAACATTGAATTTTGAGAAATAGATTGCTTAGTCTTTGGCGACTCAACTGTAAGTCCAACTAGTGCAACTGGGTGGATAAAAGACACCAAGTTGACCAAATTGACTTCTTTCCACTCCCAAACAAATGGGAAAAAAGAGGTGGTCAATAAGATGACTGTGCACATCCTTCTCATGTGAAACTTCAATCATCCACGTACATGGCATGGTATCCTTCCACATGTTCAACATATCTACAACAATTCCCTCCATAACTATATTGGCCACGACCCTTTTTAGGTGTGCTTGGGGTTCCATCCATTGGCTCCCATTGATGTGCTTTTCCCATTGCATCTACACATGAATATTCCTCCCATGCTCAAACTGAGGTAAAATATTATCCAAATTTGTTGAATGATCCCAACACATCCAATAACAAGTTCATGATATCCTTAAAAAAACCAATGCCAACCATAAGCAATGACATGACTACCATTAGGTTCCACACAATTTTAAGATTGGTGATAAGGTGTGGTTTCATTTGCAGAAATATCACCTTACATGCCCCTAGAGGAATCTCAAACCACTTGGATATGGGCCTCACACCATCGTGAAGGATATGAGTGAGAATTATTTTGAATTCAGTATTCCATCTTTCCTCGACTTGCACCCATTATTTAATGTAGAGTTTATTTGACCATATTTTCCACCTCTATTGGACACATATGATGTGGATGAGAAATTGGACCCTACATAAATCAACCATGTTTGCATTGAATAGGATATAGTGGATTGGATCATGGACACCATGATGAAGGGAACCTGGTAGTAGAACATACAACTCTATCGGGTTACCAAAGTAGGATAACTTCACCGAGGCAAGTGGCTCACTAGGAGTCAGATTCAATAGAAGTTTCCCCATATTATGGAGGCACTTAATGCAATGGGGGAGATTCATTCTTAATGGGAGACAATTGATCTAGGTGGATATTAGTGGCCACCCACCTCTTTCTTTGAATCATAATGATTCCTCATCTTGGAAGTTTTTCTCTAGTTTTTTAGGTCCCAAACTTTTGGTGCATTTTTAGAACCTAAAAAATGTTTTTATGGCCTTGTGATGGATCAAGATTTCCATGGCATGAATGATCCTTGAATTTTTTTTATTCACATCAAAATATTTCCAACAGTATTGTGCACAACAAATAGAGTTTGTATGCAGAATTTTTGGCCCCAGGAAGTTGGCATTATTGAATAGACCCCTTAGGGCCCACATTCTTTTTGGGCCACTTCATATTCTACGGTAAGGGTTTCGATATTTATGTTTTTTTACTCTTAGGGTTTATTACTTTATGTTAAAAGGCCATTTGGGCCTATTTTAATCTTCTTCTTATGAATGAGCATAGTCAACACCTATTTCTTTCGAGAAAAGCTACCACAATTCTAGCTAGTTTGTATCGCTTTTCATTTCATAATATTTTACTATTTGATTTATTAATATAATTTGGTTCTCATTGTATTACTATTCTCTCTGCAATATTTCTATGTGTGTTTTTCCATTCATGTTATTTCCTTTCATTTCATTCTCTATACAATCTAGATCAATGGTATCAAAGCAATCTTCTCTTTGTTGTTTCTCAGTCCATGTCCCCGATGAGGTTAGGGTATAGAGAGTTGGGTCTCGAACTAATTTTGCTTGGGCAAGACCAGTATTTCTAGCCCAAATAGCCTCCCATGGTAGATGAAAAGAGAGATGATAGCGCAAGATATCCTATCAAGTTTTTTTTCACATAATCCATTATGTGATAGAGGAACAAGATGATGGATAATTTTTCCTAGATCCTTCTATGAATGTCAATAGTGATCGAGACACCAATAAGAAACCATTTTGGAGGTGTGACACCCTTCAAGGTACAATTTAAATTTGGCATTCCATAATTTAAAGGAAATATAGATGCATATGCTTTGTATAAATGGTTAAATTTGTTAGAGGGTTATTACTCTATTCAAAAATTTTCAAACATTGAAAAGATCACATGTTTTCTCCTTAAGGCCCTTCCCAATGTCAAATATTGGTGGGAAAGTTATTGGGAGAGAAATGACATTTATGAGTCTAAAACATTTAGGACATAACATACTTGGACAGATTTTGTTGATACTCTCAAGGAGGAATTATACCTTGTTGGAAACTATAATGATTAGTACATGAGATGGACAAATCTACATTATGAGAGAGACCAGAAAATGATATAGTACACCAATATCTACCATACCTTATGTTAAAATATGGGTATAAGATACTCTGAGAAACACCTGGTTCTGAAGTAGTGTAGTGTGCTACATAGGTACATCCAAACAAACATGGATTTCTTTGACATATCCTCAATATGATCCGCTTATAGATATGTTATCAAAGTCGAGCATAAATTTAAGAAAAAGAGTAAGAAAGAGTTTGGGTATACAAATACACTGCAAAAAAATCATGGTAAGGGTGGCCCTAAATCACATAACAAAGGACATATAAAGGATAGCCAACCTTAAGGCAACTGGTCCAAGCGGTAGACAAAGAAGGGTAACGAGAAGTTGAAGAAGGACACTAGAAAGTAGTGTGAGTTCCACAAAATCCCCGAGTACAATATGGGAGTTTTGAGATAAAAAAATGGGCCTAAAAAAATTACTATCAAAATCAACTTTAAAAGAACCAATAGGATTCAAGATGATGATTTCATCCATAAGGGTAAATATTTTTAGAGAGAGAGGAAGATTTTTTTTTTTAATCATATTTTGACTTATCGCCTTATAGTTTTACTCAAATACCAAGTGTAGGAATTTTTTGGATGCACAATTAAATTTTGGATCCAATGAGTACCCATTATGCATACTTTTGATAGATCCATAGTGAGATAAAATGATGCACCACTGATGAATGTTTCTCCAAACAATTATTGTTGGCCAAGATGACAAAGAAATAATTAGACTATAGATCAAACTCTAATTTATAGAAGGATAAGGGAAAGAATATCATTGGCATGGAACCTAGTTCTTCCATCTGAACTACAAATATCCAACTAGAAGAGTTAGAGGATCCTAAGAAGAGAGAGAACCTCTTCCATTCATGGATGTGGGTGAAGGGGAATCAACTACATTTCATTGTTGACAACAATAGCTAAAAGAACCTTATTTTGACCAAGTTCATCAAGATATTGAATATGTCAATGATGCCACACCTCCAACCATACACCATTGGTTGGTTGAGTCTAGGATGAGACCTCCACGTCATCCAATAATGTCACCTATCCTATGACATCAATCCCTTCAAAGATGAGGCATTTTATGATGTTTCCCCACTTGGAGTTTGTGATGTTATTTTAGGGCAACCCTATTTGTGGAAATGTCGAGTTTTTTTTATCAAACTAGGCCTTGCAATTTCATTGTTACTTTGGGATGCCAACTCTACACGGTACTATAGGTAGTTCCAACTATTGCAGCTTCCTTGATCTTCGCAAAACAGTCTTAAAGGTAACCTCTCATACTGGAAAATTTGCTCTCTTCATGGTTTTTTTAGAAGGTGAACGAAAGGTCACTAGAACCACCATTTCCTTAGCATGGGACCTCTCTACATAGTATAATTAGGTGGACAATATTTTATAGGAATACAAAGATATATTTGCTTCACCTTCAGGGGTTCCTTTTCACTGCCAAGTCAAAAATTCAATTGTCTTGATACCTGGTGCTGCTTTACCTAATGGTCCAATATAGATACACTCTCTTTTGGAGAATAAGGAAATAAAATGTCAAATTCATGAGCTCGTCCAAAAGGGATATGTTCGACCAAGATCCTCACCTTGTGGGAGCCTAGTTATATTGGTGAAAAATAAGGACATCACATGGTGACTTTGTATTGATTATAGAGCCCTAAAAAAATCATTATCAATAACTGATACCCAATTATTAAGATTAATTATCTTCTTGATCATCTTAAGGGTGCCAAGTTCTTTAGTAAGGTTTATATGAAGTCAGACTACCAACAGGTCTTGATTGAACAAACTAATGAATGGAAGACCACCTTCAAGTATAAACAAGGCCTTTTTGAGTGGTTGTTCATGCCTTTTGCGTTGGCTAATTCTCCAAAAACATTCATGAGGATGATGGATGATATCTTGCAGTAATTCACAAACTCTTTTGTGGTTCTGTCTTTGGATGAAAACCTCATTTTCAACAAAACTCGGGAAAAACATTTGCATCACATTCAATGGATCTTGATCACTTTGTGACAACACAAGTTATATTCCAATCTAGATAAATTATCATTTGGCATGTAGAGAATTCAGTATCTAGGATACATTGTGGATGAACATGTGGTTAACGTGGAACCAACCATGATCCAATTCATTTACGATTGGCCATCCACTATGAATATAATAGAGATCATCAATTTCTTGATTCTTGGAAACTTATACTATAGGTTCTTGTTCTTCTCTCATATCACTTGGCCCTTAAGCCAAGTGACAAAGGGTGGATATAAATCCAAGTTTTCCTGGTCTGAGTTACAACAAAAATCATTCAAGGATCTGAGATGCCACCTCTATTTAGAACTAGTCCTCACTTAGCCAGACTTGCAATAGCCATTCAAGATTGAGATAGAATCCTTTGACTATGCTATTAGTGTAGTCCTAACTCATCATGGAAATTCAATGGCCTATCACAATGAGACACTCTTTGATGCTTTTCACATATATCCCACTTATGATAAGGATATGTAATCCATTGTACAGGCATGCTGATAATGGAAGCATTATATTCTATGAAAGGAAATGATCATCCACACTAATCACAAGAGCCTTTTAATTCATGAAATCATAGGGAAATTTGCAAAATTACCACCATTAGAAGTGGTATGCATACTTGCAACAATTCCACTTGAACATTAATTACAAGAAGGGTAGCACAAACCATGTTGTATATTTCCTCAACCAACCCCCAATTATGGCGCTAATCACAACTCTTAAATATTATGAGCATGAGACCTTCAGATGGCCCCAATTATATGGCAACAACCTTGATTTTTTTGCTACATCTCAAACATTGGGCATTGGTAAACAAGTTTCAAGCTTTCATCTCCAAGATGCACTTTTGTGGTATTTTGGCCATATTTTTGTTCCTTCAAGCAAGTGTGAAAATATTTTTTTAGAGGCACATTGTATTTGAGTGGTAGGGCACTTCAGTGTGGAGAATACAATATAAGCATTCTATAAGTATTTCTATTGGTTAGAACTTTGACAAGACATCAACACGTATATCAAATTGTGCACTACTTGTCCCATCGTGAAACCTGCCATTAAGAAATAGGGGATGCACACTCCTTTACCTACCATACATAGGCCCTAGGAGTTTGTCTCCATGGATTACATGTCAATATTTCCCTCCACCAAGCATGGTAATTATTGTGTCTTTGTGGTTGTCGATTAGTTATGTAAGATGGCCCATTTTGGCACCGTGAAAGAAGAGTAACAAAAAATAATCCACTGCTAATATCTTATTTGAGAATGTTTGGGTTCATTTTGGGCTACCATAGACCATTATTACAAACATGGATAGTAGTTTCCTCGACACCGTTTGGTTTATCTTGTGGTCTCTGATGGACACCAAGTTGACCAAATTGACTACCTTCCACCCCCAAACAAATGGGGAAACAAAGGTGGTCAATATGATGATTTTACATATCCTACACATGTACAAGTCCAAGAATCCATCTACATGGTATGAGAACCTTCCATATTTTCAACATAGCTACAATAGATCTCTCCATCACTCTATTTCCCATAGCCTTTTTCAGGTGTACTTGGGGTTCTATCCATTGGCCCCCATTGATATGGTTCTACCCATTGCATCTACACAAGAAGATTTCTCCCATTCTCAGACTGAGGTAGATATAGAATCCACATTTATTGAGCAAATTTATCACATCCAACAATAGGTTCATGATCTCCTATAGAAAGTCAATGCCAAGTACAAGCAATGACATGATAAGCATAATGTTCCACACACATTTCAAGTTGGTGATAAGGTGTGGATGCATTTGCAGAAAGAGCACCTTGCAATCCCTCACAGGAATCTCAAAACACTCAAATATGAGCCTTACACCATCACAAAGGCTATGGGTAAGAATGATTTTGAATTGATCATTTCCCCTTTCCTTGGCTTGCACCCCATATTTAATGGAGTTGCTCGACCATATTTTCCACCTCTATTGGACACCTCATTGATGGCTAAGCAGTTGGTCCCTATAGAAATAAACCCTAATATCATTGAAAAATATACAATGGACTATATCATGGACACCATGATGAAGGGAACCCTCTAGTAGAGAATACAACTCTTTTGGGTTCTCAGAGAAAAACGACTTCTCCACCAAGGCAAGTGACTCACCATGAGTTAGATTTAGCAGAAGTTTCCCCATCTGATGGAGGCACTTAATACAATGGGGACCATTTACTCCTAATGGGGATGATTGATCCAGGTGGATATCAATAGCCATCCACCTCTTCCACAAGCTCATAACAATTCCCCATCTTGGCATTTTTTCTCCATTTTTTTAGGTCTTGAACGTCCAACGTGTTTTTTAGGCCCCAAATAATGTTGTTTTGGCCCTGCAATTTATTAGGGATGCCATGACATTCCTAATCCTTGAACAATTTTTGTTCTTCTCATTTAGATCCTTCCAATGGGATATTGTGAGCCCCAAATGGAGTTTGTATGTGAAATTTTCGTCCTCGGGAAGTTGATGTATCAACTAGACTCCTCAAGGCCCACATTACTTTTGGGCCACTTCATCTCCTAGGGTTAGGGTTTTGGATATTTAGGGTTTTTTCCTCTTAGATTTTATTAACTTATATTAAAGGTCCATTTGGGCCTCTTGTAATCTTCTTGTTGCAAATGAGCATGGTTGACACCTCTCTCTTCAAAGATAAGCTACCACCATTCTAGTTAGTTTGTATTGCTTTGGATTTCACAATATTTTATTATTTGATTTATTAATAGAATTTGGTTCTCATTGCATTACCATGCTAGATGCAGGAGCATCGCCCATGACAAGCGAGCCAGCATGGAAGACAATGAACAACTGGACAAGGCTAGCCGAAACTTTTTGAATTTTCATTCAAGATGATGCGCCAATGTATAAATGATGCATTTATGAAAAGTGCCTTTGTATATTGTATCAGACCTCGAGCCATACACTCTTGTCTGAAGTAGATAGGAGGCATTTAATAGATTTAATGCTGGTAGATAGGATGTTTAAGTCTAGATTTGATAGTTTAGACTCTGAGAGGGAAAACAAATATAGACACCCTCCTTTGTACATTGTAACATTATTGAGAGCATTCATAAGAGAAGAGCATGCAGAGAATTGTATGAAGAACACCCATGTACAGATGTTGAATTAATAGAAGAAAGTTCTGATTCAACGTCATGGTTGGTATTGTTTCTTTGTATATATTGTTTATGTGTTCATGAATGTTTGCTTCTTGTTATGCATTTGCTTTATATATGTTGTGCATGTGATTTCATGTTTTCAACTGAAGTCTGAAAAGGGAGAGAGAATGAGTTTCAATTGTTTCTCTATTTGAGCCAGGAGATTCCTGCAAGGTGTGCAGTTGAATTCATCCGCAAGGAGTGCGTTGATGAGGGCTCAATAGTCTAACTCTTGTTCTTATTCACCCAGAAGTAGATTTGGGGTTGTTGAAGCCATGCAAGGAGTGCATAGGCTAAAGCAGAAATCTCAGTTCTGAATCCGAGTAAAGGGAATCAAAGACTGCTGCTGCAGGAAGTGCGCATAGTCTGAAAGATTCAACACTTGGGAAGTTGTTGAATGTTGAGCGCAAGGAGTGCGCGCAAGCTCCTCTAAAATAATCAGAGTGGATAAGCTCAGGAGGTATAGTACCTTCGTGATATCGTTAAAAGAGAGCACAAGAGTTTGTGCCGAGGAAGGTTCAAGCAAGAGTTGCAAGTGCAGATGTTTGAGGACAAGTTCTGAGAAAGAACAGTTAGCCTTCTCAAGAAATCCTCAGGGAGGAGAGGAATCGACGGTCAGGATTCACAGAGGGAAATAGCGAAATCCCATAATTCGTTAGATCCATCAGAAGTAGCGACGAGGTTATGGCCACACCAGGAGTTTAAGCCCAGAGTACTGTGAGCCGTTGGATCAACAAGTGATTTTCCCGCTAACCGTTAGATCTCGGGAAGTCGTGCAGGGTTTAAGCCCCAGCGAGAAGACGAGGAGTCCCAGAGGAGTCATCGGGATATCAAGGTCATCGGGGTTTTGTTAACGTAGAGAATCGAGACCTTGTAGTTCTCGAAATCCCAAGGAAGGATCTCAACCATTGATCCCGACAATACACGTGTCAAACATCTGGAGAAGAGTTGGGGTTCAACTCATCGAAAAATCAGGGTTTCCAAGGACATAGAACTCTCGCAGGTTGGAATTGCGATTCGTGATTTCCCGACCGGGGTTTTGAACCGTCCATCGGCGAGGATGCGTGGCGGGAGATCCTGACAAGTCGGCGTTTGGAGCATCGGGTTTTTTGGAGACGAGAGACTCGAACATATTGAAGTCGCGATCCGCGACTCCCTGACACAGTCGGAGCTGTTTGATTTGAGGGACACGTGTCCAAGGATCTGAAGGAGTCGGGGTTCAGGAATTTGAAAGTCCCATGTACATCGACAACAGGAATCATGATATTCCGATACGCGATTTCTCGACAGAGTTAAGGGTCGTAGTGGAGGACAGGTGTTGGAAGGTCGAGCCTTGCAGGGGGTCAACGCCAGGTGACGTCGAAAATCGGAGAATTAGAGAACTCAAGGGTGTGAGTTCTACGCATTTCGATTCCGCGAATTGCGAAATCCCGATAGGGAAAAGGACCGTGGTCTTGTGGACCAGTAGGTCACATGTGAAAAGGAGTTAGCTGGAGGAGCTAAGGGGTGCAGAGGTGCTATCGGAGATCGGGAATCAGGGATCCGTGAGGCGAGTGATTCACGATCTCGCAAGTGTCGATTTCCCGACAGGAACATTCCAGACGGAAGTAAGGAACACGTGGGTGGATATTTCATCGGGTTTCAGAGAATTGGGAGACCCAAACCTGTGAGTGGAGGACTCACGATCACGCGAGGTCCAATTTCCCGATAGGGCAAAGGGAGATCATAAGGTGAGTTCTGTGGGTGTAGGAAAGTCCCGATAAGGGATTTGAAGAATGTTTCAGCTCTTCAGGCCGAAGGAAAAGAAGTTCCTGGTGGGAGCGGACGTGTCCTGGGTGGCGCGTTTGCATCAAGTGGTATCAGAGCAAGAAAATTTCTCTATTTTCTGTAGCAGAGAAGAAAAGAAGATTTCACCATGCCGCCAAGGAGAGAAAGACAATCACTCGATCCAGAGGATAGGGGAAACCAGAGAGGAATAGGAAGACAAGCACAAAATCCAGATATGGAGAGGCAGATACGTGATCTCTGAGTGAGACTAGAAAATATGGAAGCAGCACAGAGATGCACAACCAGTGCTGGAGATCTGAGTGACTCCGAAGGCGAAGTTGAAGCTGAACAACAAGGAGAAGTTGCAGCCGAAGATGCAACCAACGAGCGATTAATTAAAGCTATTGCCCAGATGAGCTCAAAGACAAAGATGGACATTCCAACTTATGAAGGGAATCTGGATGCAGAAGAGCTTCTAGATTGGATTAGAGCTCTTGACACTTACTTCGATTATGAAGACATCGAAGAAGATAAGAAGGTCAGGCATGCTGTCACAAAATTGAAAGGACATGCAACATTATGGTGGGACAAGCTTCAAGCAGATAGACGTTCCAAAGGTAAGCAAAAGATCAAAAGCTGGGATCGAATGATTGTGAAGATTGATCCAGGTGGATATCGGGGGCCACCCATCTTTTCCAAATGGCTCAAAACAATTTTCTGGCCATTTTGGCAATTTACTATTTTTAACAGGTTTTAACTTCCGGGGCCATTTTGAGGGCCTAAATGAAGGTTTTTCGAGATCGAGGTTCTCAATGATAGCCGAAGGCATATTTGAGGCCCCAAAATGAATCTCCTCGACGATACCTTTCCAACGAGCTATCACACGCCTAAAACGGAGATCGTATGCAAAAGTTACGACCCCGGGAAGTTGATGCACCAACTTACCCAAACGGGGCCCACATGACTTTTGGCGCTTCATCTCCTAGGG
>ML778133.1:687484-697561 GCA_009831015.1 Picea engelmannii
TCTCTGTACATTTCTTTCATTAATAGAAATCATGTATTACTGTATCTCTGTGTTTATGGTTGCATCTCTGATATATTTCTTTTATATTACTGGATATACGCGATATCTCTGTGCATTTCTTTATTATATCTCCGCTCTCATTTCGTGCCGAAAATAATCCGGATCAAAGATGAAGGCAAATTTCATCCCAAGGGATTATCAAATCACACTGTTCAGGAGAATGCTGAACCTGAGACAGAAGTTGATGACAGTAAAGGAGTATACTGAAGAATTCTACAAGCTCAATATCAGAGCAGGTCATCGGGAGAGCGATGATGAAAAAGTTTCCAGGTATATGAATGGCTTGAGATACGATATCCAGGACGAGATGAGTATGACAACCATAAGAACGGTGGAGGATGCATATCAGATGGCGTTGAAAGCTAAGGAAAAGCTAAGCCGTAAGCCTGGACAACGAGGCTGAGGTAGGAGCCAGCCAAAAGGTAAGTCAGTTGCCCAAGATAGGTTCCATAAATATAAGGACGACTGGAAGAAGCCTCAGGCGAGAACATAAAGAGGTGGAAGTTCACAACGAGGCCAATACGCTGAACAACGAAGGCAACAGACAGAACAGGGTGGAGGATACGCTGATAATAACACATTTCCTCATATCAGAGGTAGAGGAAGAGGTAGATGTGGAGTCATCACATGCTTCACATGTGGGAAAAATGGACACAAGGCAATTGACTGTCCATATAGGAAGAAGGATGGAGGAGAAGCTCACATCGCCGAGGCACAGAGGCGAGATGCTGAAGTAGAAGACGCAGAAGACGGAAGGTCGCTGATGATGCGTAAAGTTCTTTTAACACCCGAGAAGGAGGTGGAGGAAACAACTCAAAGAAACAGACTTTTCAGAACCACATGCAAGACCAAAGACAGGAAATGCAAGGTCATCGTGGACAGTGGAAGCACTGATAATCTTATTTCAACAGAGATGGTGGAGAAATTAGAACTGGAAACAACTGATCACCTGAGTCCATACAAAGTTTCATGGCTACAGAAGGGGCATCAGGTGAGTGTCACCAACCCGTGCTTAGTTGACGTCAAGATAGGAGGATACAATGATAAAATACTCTGTGATGTTATTCCTATGGATGTATGTCATTTATTGCTAGGCAGACCATGGCAATATGACAGAAACGTAATTCATGATGGTAAGATGAATACGTATACTTTAGAGAAGAATGGGAGAACACATATGTTACTTCCAATTAAGGACAAAGAAGTAAAACTAGAACCGATAAATATTGTACTTCTCATGAGTGGGAAGGAACTTCTGGCGGAAGTAAAGAAGAAGGAAGATCCACAATTCTTTGTGGTCAGGAAACCAAAAATCGTTTTGACCAGCACAAGAGTGGATGACTTGCTGGAAGAAATTCAAGAACTGTTGGAAGAGTTCACTGACATTGTGGTAGACGAATTACCTCATTCGTTGCCGTCGATGAGGAGTGTGAGTCATCATATAGACCTCATACCAGGAGCTAGTTTGCCAAACAAAGCTGCATATAGATTGACGCCGCAGGAGAACGAAGAAGTTAGAAGGCAGGTACAAGAACTGTTGGATAAAGGACTGATCAGAGAAAGTTTAAGTCTGTGTTCCGTTCCAATGGTACTGAGTCCAAAGAAAGATGGAGGTTGGAGAATGTGCATTGATTCCAGAGCCATTAACAAGATAACCATCAGGTACAGGTTTCCATTGCCACGGATGGATGACTTGATGGATTGTTTAAGTGGAGAATTTTTTTTTTCAAAGGTTGATTTGAAAAGCGGATACCATCAAATTCGCATGAGGGAAGGCAATGAGTGGAAGACAACCTTCAAAACCAACGAAGGGTTATACGAATGGCTAGTCATGCCGTTTGGCTTGACGAATGCACCGAGTAACTTCATGAGGTTAATGAATGAAGTGTTGAAGGAATTCATTGGTAAGTTTGTCATTGTTTATCTAGATGACATATTAATTTTCAGCAAAACAAAAGAAGAGCATCTGAAGCATTTAGCTGCAGTAATGAGGAAGATACAACAGGAGAAGCTGTTGATCAACATGAGGAAATATTCATTTATGAAGAAAGAACTCATTTACTTGGGATTTGTCATATCGGCAAATGAATTGAAGATGGATCCAAGTAAGGTGGAAGTAATTAAGAATTGGCCATCACTGAGGAATATTTTCGAGGTAAGAAGTTTTCATGGATTGGCTAGTTTCTACCAGAAATTCATCAGGTATTTCAGTGGAATTAGCGCAACAATGATGGACACAGTCAAGAAAAGACATAAATATTTTCATTGGACTGAAGAGGCAGAGAAGAGATTCAATCTGTTGAAGCGAAGGATCACAGAATAGCCGGTTTTGGTGTTGCCGGATTTTACGAAAGTGTTCCAAGTAAAATGTGATGCAAGTGGCTTTGCCATAGGAGCAGTTTTGAGCCAGGAGGACAAACCAATTGCATATTTCAACGAGAAGCTGGATGAGGAAAAGGTGAAGTAATCCACGTATGATAAATAATTTTATGCTATCATACAGGCGTTGAAGAAGTGGAGGCATTACTTGATCCCAAAGGAATTTGTTCTGTATAGTGATAATCATGCATTGCAGTTTGTGACTCAACAGGAGAAGTTGAATAAGAAACATGCTAAATGGGTAGAGTATATGCAAAACTTTACATTTGTAATTAAACACATTTCAGGTACTGCTAACAAAGTGGCTGATGCTTTGAGCAGGAAGTGTTTGTTGCTGCAGGAGTTCCGAGTCAAGACATTGGGTTTTGAAAATCTTAGGGACATGTATGCAGGTGATGCAGATTTTGCAGAGGCATATGAAGCAATTGAGAATCCAGTTCTCAGAGACAGAAGCCCATGGATAGAATACATGATCCAAAATGGACCATTGTTCAGGGGAAATCAACTATGTATTTCGAATTGCTCCATGAGGGAGAATCTGCTAAAAGAGAAGCACAACGGAGGCTTGGCAGGGCATTTTGGCCATGACAAGACATTTTCAAAGCTGAGCGAAGCATACTTTTGGCCAGGAATGTGGTCGGAAGTCAAGAAGTTTGTGGACAGATGTAGAATTTTCCAGCATTCAAAGGGCAGGAAACAAAATGCGGGATTCTATCAATCGTTACCCACACCCGAAAGGCCGTGGGATGAAATCATCATGGATTTTGTATTGGGATTGCCTAGGACGGAAAGAGGACATGATTTGATCTTTGTGGTGGTCGACAGGTTTTCAAAAATGGCACATTTTATCCCATGCCAGAAGACCAGCGATGCGACTCATATCGCAAATCTGTTTTTCAAGGAAGTTGTTAGACTTCATGGTTTACCCAGAAGCATAGTATCAGACAGGGATACGAAGTTCATTGGACATTTCTGGAGGACACTCTGGAAGAAGATGGTGACTAACTTGATGTTTAGTTCTGCCTATCATCCTCAGATGGATGGGCAAACATAGGTGGTAAATAGAAGTCTGGGAGATTTATTAAGAAGCTTGGTGACAGAGCACCACAATAGTTGGGACAATGTGTTGCCACAGGCAGAGTTTGCATACAACGACTCAGTGAATAGAAGCATAGGAAAAAGTCCATTTGAGATTGTATATGGCAGACAACCGAGAGGAGTATCTGAACTGAGGGATTCAGAGCAGATAATGACTAAGAGCGCAAACGCTGAAGAATTCGCAGAGGCGATGAAGGAACTTCACAGCAGGGTGAAGGAGCGATTGCTGGAATCAAACCAGGAATATAAGCGCAGAGCGGATCAGCATCGGAGACAACTTCAATTCGAAGTAGGTGATCTAGTTCTGGCACATTTGAGGAAAGAAAGGTTCCCAAGGGGAACATACAACAAGTTAAAAATGAAGAAAATTGGGCCATGCAGAGTCCTAAAGAAATTGGGAGAAAATGCTTATGAAATTGAGTTGCCGGATGAGATCGAAATATCTCCGACATTCAATGCATCAGACTTATATCCATATAAGGCTAAGGAAGCAGGATATGGGAATGATGAACAACCAGAGGTCCAGTGGCAGAAGCAGATTTCGATTGCAGAGAAGCCACAGATGGAGCATATACTTGATAAGAGGGTGAGAAAAAAGACCAGACGAAAGAAATACTTCGAGTATCTAGTTAAATGGAAGAACCACCCAGTGGAAGATGCCAGCTGGGAAAGCGAAGTAGTGATTCAAAAGCATGGACAGACCATGCAGGAGCTCATGGGCAGGAGCCCATGAAAGTTTTCAAGCCGAGGAGTATGATGCAGGAGCATCGCCCATGACAAGCAAGCCAGCATGGAAGACAATGAACAGCTGGACAAGGCCAACCGAAACTTTTTGAATTTTCATCCATGATGATGCGCCATACGCTCTTGTCTGAAGTAGATAGGAGGCATTTAATAGATTTAATGCTGGTAGATAGGATGTTTAAGTCTAGATTTGATAGTTTAGAGTCTGAGAGGGAAAATGGATATAGACACCCTCCTTTGTACATTGTAACATTATTGAGAGCATTAAGAAGAGAAGAGCATGCAGAGAATTGTATGAAGAACACCCATGTACAGATGTTGAATTAATAGAAGAAAGTTCTGATTCAACTTCATGGTTGGTGTTGTTTCTCTGTGTATATTGTTTATGTGTTCATGAATGTTTGCTTCTTGTTATGCATTTTCTTTATATATGCTGTGCATGTGATTTCATGTTTTCAACTGAAGTCTGAAAAGGGAGAGAGAATGAGTTTCAATTGTTTCTCTATCTGAGCCAGGAGATTCCTGCAAGGTGTGCAGTCGAATTCATCCGCAAGGAGTGCGTTGATGAGGGCTCAATAGTCTAACTCTTGTTCTCATTCACCCAGAAGTAGATTTGGGGTTGTTGAAGCTGTGCAAGGAGTGCGTAGGCTAAAGCATAAATCTCAGTTCTGAATCTGAGTAAAGGGAATCAAAGACTGCTGCTGCAGGAAGTGCGCAGAGTCTGAAAGATTCAACACTTGGGAAGTTGTTGAATGTTGAGCGCAAGGAGTGCACGCAAGCTCCTCTGAAAGAATCAGAGTGGATAAGCTCAGGAGGTATAGTACCTTCGTGATATCGTTAAAAGAGAGCACATGAGTTTGTGCCGAGGAAGGTTCAAGCAAGAGTTGCAAGTGCAGATGTCTGAGGACAAGTTCTGAGAAAGAACAGTTAGCCTTCTCAAGAAATCCTTAGGGAGGAGAGGAATCGATGGTCAAGATTCACAGAGGGAAATAGCGAAATCCCGTCAGCCGTTAGATCCATTAGAAGTAGCGAGGAGGTTACGGCCACACCAGGAGTTTAATCCCAGAGTACTGTGAGCCGTTGGATCAGCAAGTGATTTTCCCACTAACCGTTAGATCTCGGGAAGTCGTGCAGGGTTTAAGCCCCAACGAGCAGACGAGGAGTCCCGGAGGAGTCATCGGGATATCAAGGTCATCGGAGTTTTGTTAACGCAGAGAATCGAGACCTTGTAGTTCTCGAAATCCTGAGGAAGGATCTCAGCCGTTGATCCTGACAGGACACGCGTCAGACATCCAGAGAAGAGTCGAGGTTCATCTCATCGGAAAATCGGGGTTTTCGAGGACATAGAACTCTCGCAGGTTGGAATCGCGATTCGCGATTTCCCAACAGGGGTTTTGAACCGTCCATCGACGAGGACGCGTGGCAGGAGATCCTGACGAGTCGGCGTTTGGAGCATCGGGTTTTCCGGAGACGAGAGACTCGAACATATTGAAATCGCGATCCGCGACTCCTCGACACAGCCGAAGCCATTCGATCTGAGGGACATGTTGCCAAGGATCTGAAGGAGCGGGGTTCGGGAATTTGAAAGTCCCGTGTACATCGACAACGGGAATCGCGATATTCCGATACGCAATTTCCCGACAGAGTTAAGGGCCATAGTGGAGGACAAGTGTTGGAAGGTCGAGCCTTGCAGGAGGTCAATGCCAGGTGACGTCGGAAATCGAAGAATCAGAGAACTCGAGGGTGTGAGTTCTACGCATTTCGATTCCGCGAATTGCGAAATCCCGATAGGGAAAAGGACCGTGGTCTTGTGGACCAGTAGGTCACATGTGAAAAGGAGTTAGCTGGAGGAGCTAAGGGGTGCAGAGGTGCTATCGGAGATCGAGAATCGGGGATCCGTGAGGCGAGTGGTTCACGACCTCGCAAGTGCCGATTTCCCGACAGGAACATTCCCGACGGAAGTAAGGAACACGTGGGTGGATATTTCATCGGGTTTCGGAGAATTGGGAGACCCAAACCTGTGAGTGCAGGACTCGCGATCACGCGAGGTCCGATTTCCCGATAGGGCAAAGGGAGATCATAAGGTGAGTTCTGTGGGTGTAGGAAAGTCCCGATAAGGGATTTGAAGAGTGTTTCAGCTCTTTGGGCCAAAGGAAAAGAAGGTCCTGGTGAGAGCGGATGTGTCCTGGGTGGCGCGTTTGTGTCAATGCTCTTTGAAATATTTATCCCTATGTGTTTCATTTCATATTCATGTCTTTCATTTCATTCTATATACAATCTAGATCATCCACCTACCCAATCACTCAATAAATAGGTGTAGTAGAACCATAAACTTAATGTTATTGCGTGACCTTTTATTAGCCTTTGAAACCATAAAAATCATCTTTCTGTTTAAACCATTTAAGAGGAACCAATTCCTATTTTAAAAAACAAAAATATGGGATCCAAGTCAATTAAATTACATGATGTGTCTGTGAATAAATTTAAAAATCATCTTTCTGTTTAAACCATTTAAGAGGAACCAATTCCTATTTAAAAAAACAAAAATATGGGATCCAAGTCAATTAAATTACATGATGTGTCTGTGAATAAATTACCCGATGTGTTTGCGAATATCTTATGCTCACAGGGACCATTGATTGCAATCAACAAATTTTGTGAACTTCAGAACATAAAATAACTTAACTATAATTTTTACGATAACTATTACCTAAAATAAAATAACTTGATGTATTATTATAATATAACTATATTTTCTATTAACTATATTAACCCCCACACACATATATATATCCAAAAAAATTACTTTCGGCTACTCAATGTTCTTTTGACAATTAGTGTAATTATATGTCTATTTTGCAACGTGCTTTTGACATCTAAAATGTCGGCATCACATTGAAGTTACAACATTTATGTTGATAAATTGACGTTTATTGTAATTTCACATCTAATTTCAAAATTTGGTCGACATCTCAAATGTCACCCTCACGTTGAATTTTCACATTTACGTTATGTCTATGTTGGATATTTGACATATAATACTTCTCCAATGCCTTTGAAGATATAAAATTCCACGTCACATGGGCATGTTGAATTTTCAACATTTACGTTATGTCTATGTTGGATATTTGACATATAATACTTCTCCAATGCCTTTGAAGATATAAAATTCCACGTCACATGGACATGGGAAGGTCAATCAAATGTTGACATAGTGTTAATTAGCTAATGAATAATGGACATGAAATGAAAAACTTGAACTATGGTTACTAACAATTTTGAGATGTGTCATTAGCCTTTAAAAAGTCGCATACACAACACCACAAGCTCTACATTGGTTCAAGGTTATTTATGTTTGACATTTGTTCAACTTTGATTTTTCATCAAATTACGATGCCAAATGTAATAGTAAGTGTATGGAAAAGGGTTTATTATAAATGCCAGTAAAAAATTGCTTGGATTTCTCATATATTATAATAACTTTTACTTATGAATTTCAATACAATTATTCCTCCCTTGATTATTGGTACACATGGATTTGCTATTGCATTGATTAATTTTAGTTATAGTCTCGACCAAAAAAATATTAATGATTACATTGGTGGATATTGTAGGTAGATAGTGGAGCAATTTTTCAAGGAGGTGAAGGACGAAAAGGTATTAAAAATAATGTGTGAAAATATGTGACTAGATGAAGGGTTTCTGAAACAAGTCCTAGAGGGGGAAATGAGAATGGCATGAACGGCCCTTTCTTTGGCATACAAATGACATCAAGGAGTTGAGTTTGTCGGGCAAATTTTTCATAGCATAAATAGGGAGAATGACACAATCATTTCAACAAAGTGTTAGAGGACCAAATGCATTGGATTCAACTATAAGTCCAGAGAGAAAAAGTGCAGACCTAGTAACACCATTGATGAGATTATAACCATGATCAACAAAAAGAGCCAAGAATACAAGGTTAGGGACACTTGTGCATGTAACGAGGTGTTTCACGACAACGATACAAGAGTGAGAACCTATTTGCAATCCTAAAAAAGGGTTTGGAGTTAAGGATTCTAAGAAGACTTGTAAGAACAAGAACTAGGAAATATTGAGGCCGCATCGTCAAATTTACCTATTCAACAATGAAAAGATGAAGCAGAAAATGATTCTTATGGGGATGATAAAATGGTTCTAGAAGAAAGATAAAAAACGACAACAACATCAAGAAGCACCAATATAAAAAATTATTCTAAAAGATCTCATTATGTGATGGATATGAATAACACCCCAAGTCTTAAGAAGAAGTTGTTGTAACTATTGATTTCTTTTATGCAAACATAATTCCTTTCAATGTTGCACGATCAACCTATTATGAAAAAATGTAAAAACCAACGTGAAAGCTTCACGAGCCTTCAAATCACCTAAGAATATTAAATTATTAACCCTTAATTGATTAGGTTCCTAGCAAAGTGGAAAAACAATACACAAGGACTTAGAGGCCGCCCACCATCTTATTGACAATACAACATTTTCCACCTTAAACTTCTAACCACTTTTTCTTATTTATAATTTATAATATGTCTTAACGTGTTATTTTTCTAATGTAACTTAATATACAAAATAATAATGTAGGAATACTATATTTTTCTCTCATGTCTTTGCTAGAATTCAATTATTCAAGTTCTACTAAAATTACTTACAAATCGAATTCTCATGTCTTTGCTAGAATTCAATTATTCAAGTTCTACTAAAATTACTTACAAATCGAATTGGATTTTTTCATTAAAGAAAAACCATAAAACGTAGTTCCTCTTTGATTCTTTCTAAATAGTTGACATAAATAAGTTTTCTACATTACTTTCTAAACTCAATTCGCTCATTTTTGTTAACATCTTATGTCAATGCCACGTGTGTTCGCTCAACGCACTTTGTGTGATAAAGTTGGACACATGAAAGGTGGCAGAAGCACTAAACGTGTGAAGGGTGGCAGAAGCAGTAAACGATTCACCCATTGGGAATATTCGGAACTATTTTCATGAATGTGAGGCAGAACACACTATTTTCATGACATGAACTATTTTCATGACTGTGAGGCAGAGCACACTATTTTCATGACCACCAAAGTTGCAGACTTATTTATTTCAACCTAGAAAGTTGCAGACTCAAGTTTTCATTAGTAGGTTTGACAATTCTTGTAACGGATTTCAATCGTCTTCCATTTAATGTTTGAATGATGATTTTGCAGAGACTGTATATATGTTATTGCGAGCATTTCGGAAGAAGTAGAGTGAGCTATCAATATTTGGAATGGGTAGAATTGGAAAAAACTAAAATTTTGTCATTTTCATCCCCATCCACCGAGTGAGTCCACTTGTTCGCGGGAAATATGTAAAGTAGTAGGGACATGAAGACATTCATTCGGTGTTTTCTCCCGGGCACACATGGTTACTGCTGGTTTTCATGTAGTGACAAATATTTTGGAACGGTAATAAGCAATCTCTCCCTATTGAAGGAGATGAATATATTGGCCCGACATGTTGAAGAACTTCAAAAGCGGCGTGAATTGAAGGAAGTGATGGGGGACTTAATCTGAGAAGCAACAACATAATCCATATGTTGCACTCAGGTTGATTTCAACACACTTTAATATCATTAACATTATGTAAATGGATGTTGAATTTCACATCCATAGATGTGGAAATTTATAGATATTTTTTTGTTACAGTTAATGAAGCTCAAGTACATTTTGTTTTGATGTTATTACACATAGTAGATGGATATAATTTGAGCATGTTATTTATTTTCAAAGAT
>ML778133.1:697611-708859 GCA_009831015.1 Picea engelmannii
AAACGATTCACCCATTGGGAATATTCGGAACTATTTTCATGAATGTGAGGCAGAACACACTATTTTCATGACATGAACTATTTTCATGACTGTGAGGCAGAGCACACTATTTTCATGACCACCAAAGTTGCAGACTTATTTATTTCAACCTAGAAAGTTGCAGACTCAAGTTTTCATTAGTAGGTTTGACAATTCTTGTAACGGATTTCAATCGTCTTCCATTTAATGTTTGAATGATGATTTTGCAGAGACTGTATATATGTTATTGCGAGCATTTCGGAAGAAGTAGAGTGAGCTATCAATATTTGGAATGGGTAGAATTGGAAAAAACTAAAATTTTGTCATTTTCATCCCCATCCACCGAGTGAGTCCACTTGTTCGCGGGAAATATGTAAAGTAGTAGGGACATGAAGACATTCATTCGGTGTTTTCTCCCGGGCACACATGGTTACTGCTGGTTTTCATGTAGTGACAAATATTTTGGAACGGTAATAAGCAATCTCTCCCTATTGAAGGAGATGAATATATTGGCCCGACATGTTGAAGAACTTCAAAAGCGGCGTGAATTGAAGGAAGTGATGGGGGACTTAATCTGAGAAGCAACAACATAATCCATATGTTGCACTCAGGTTGATTTCAACACACTTTAATATCATTAACATTATGTAAATGGATGTTGAATTTCACATCCATAGATGTGGAAATTTATAGATATTTTTTTGTTACAGTTAATGAAGCTCAAGTACATTTTGTTTTGATGTTATTACACATAGTAGATGGATATAATTTGAGCATGTTATTTATTTTCAAAGATGTTGAATAACAGATAGATATAAATTGAACATGAAATTTGTGTTAGCATATGATTTTGTAATCAGTGGAGATTATTAGCACAAAAGATATTGATTATATTAAAAACTATTGTTTTTATTATTCTTTTCAAAATTCAATATGTATGACAACTTTCCATTTAACTCTACATATTATAAAATGACTATAAAAACATGGTTATGGAAATTTACATATATTTTTTGTTGGAGCCAATGAATCCCAAGCACATTTTGTTTTGATGTTATTATTTTTCAACGGTGTCGAATAGCAGATAGATATAGTTTGAGCATCTGATTTTGAAAACAATGGAGATTATTAGCGCAAAGGATGTTGATTATATTAAAAAAAATTATCTTTATTTTTTTTAAAATTCAATATGTATAACAACTTTCCATCTAACTCTACATATCATTAAATGACTATAAAACATGACTATGGAAATTTACATATATTTTTTGTTGGAGCCAATGAAACCCAAGCACATTTTGTTTTGATGTTATTATTTTTTCAATTGTGTGGAATAGCAGATAGATATAATTTGAGCATGAAATTTGTGCGAGCATCTGATTTTGTAATCAATGGAGATTATTAGCACAAAGGATATTGATTATATTAAAAACTATTATCTTTATTGTTTTATTCAAAATTAAATATGTATGACAACTTTCCATTTAACTCCACATATCATAAAATGAGCCTAGTCATAACTCCAATGGTGAGGCAACGGTGTGATGGCTCTTCAAAGGTGTGTTTAATGAAACATATGGTTAGAAGGGTGCAACTCTATGCACAAAACACATATGTGTGATGATGAACAACCCAGACATAGTGCTAGCAACAAATAATGTGAGGCTTTGCATGGGGAATACAACTGTGAATTCAACCTCTACAATTGTATATTTATTATAAATGAATTATGGAAACGCCAACACAAATCAATCACAACCTCACTCAAACCTTCCATAAAATCTACAACTCATACTTGTGCAAATAGGGAAAAGTTTCGTGGAAAGTGGCAATGTTGAGGATGAATTTGTGAGAATGATGAACTTGAATTGGTCAGTATGGTGCCCAAGCTATGACCTGGTCATAACACCGACCTTTTTAAGTTATAACTTGATCATAGATTTTTATATAACCTAACATATAACCTAATCATAAAACCAATAATATAATACAATATGTGATCCAAGAGGATCTCCACACAAAGGAATCATTACTTTGCACACCATGGAGAAGATCATTAAAATATTAAGAAAAGAAGGTGTTGCTGGAAAATTTTGACACTTTTAATAATTTTGTAGATTCATTGACAAAGTCTGTGAGCACAGAGAAGTTCTCATGTTGTAGAGTAACAATGGGCATTGTTGCCATGTATTGTTGACTATGTAATCCTGTGAACCCTTGTATTCAAAGAAAACAAAAAGTGGGAGAATATTTGGTATGCGTTATATTATTTTCATGTGTGTGTGTGGGCGCGTCATATTTGACAACTGCATCTGACGATCTCAACTGTGTGGGCAGTTTTTCCTATTTTAGCGGATTTTGCTATTTTTCACAGTTTTCCAAATTAATCTTGGATTAAGGGATTAGGGTTTTGGTAGCTACGAAATACCTAAAATATTGTATATATTGTATGGGGAATGGTGAAATTAATACAATGAAGATTTGAAAGGTGCGACACCAAGGAAGGTTGGTTTTCTCCCGATTAAGGGTTTCCAACGTAAATCTTTGTGTAGTATGTGTATGAGCCATTGATTAATTTCTATTTTTCTTAAGAATCTATATGCATTGCTTTACTTCATAGGTTTAAAAATTACACCTGTAAGGAGCATGTGCCACATTTTGTGAGAATATGTCAACCCTGCTAAAGGAAGGACAATTGTAACACACCTGACCCCTAAATACCCTTTCTAGTGGTGAAGCATCAAATTTTCTCTCTCTCTAATCATCTTAAATCATCTCGCCGAGGTATTCATCCTCTTATACTCTCCCGTATCTTTCTAACAACTGTTACCGGCTCTAATCCGACCTCTATTTTTCAATATACACCCTCCCGAAGTTATCTGGGAGTTATTAGTTGGAGTCTTTGACGTTCGACATTGAACGCCCCTTTTCTTACTACACACATACTCCCCAAAGTCCCGAAATCTCTCCATGTGGCCTTAGACATTCAACGATCGACGTTTGACATTCTACGTTGAATGTTTCGACGTTCGACAATTGACGATCGACGTTGAATGTTTCGACGTTCGACAATCGACAATCGACGTTAAACGTTCCTATACTATACTACACCCCAAATGTTCTGAAATTCCAAAGTCTCGATCGCATCACCAACCACATTGGCCAGGAGGGTACAAACTAGAGGCTAACATGTTGTGAGGGCCAGAGGTAACACATGTCATGATTTAGTAGGCATAAGAGGTCTGCAAAATGTCCATATCTTGGTGACACGTGGCAATTTAATCATAGGCCCACATCACCCTATGTGACATCATCACGACACATCACCTCGAGTTGAAAACCTTCCAAACCCTCTGATATCACAGTCAATATGCATCCATGTATACCTTAGGATCTACAACCTCTGTCACTTCGCAAAATCGACGTTCAGGGGTTTCATGGTGTAATCCTCTCCTTACTCCCAAAGTAGGTTAAAGTTGAGTTGACCATGGGGTAGATCCAATGGTCACGAGTGGTCCCAAAGCTCCTCCAAATCAATGGCTCTCATTAATTCATGACTTTGGAGCTTATTGACACACCACACCTCAAATCCCCAAGAGAGACAAATCTCCGAACTAAAGAGCCAAGTCTTCGGACTAAAGGATTTGGCGCCATGCGTCCCCTACCTATTAACAGTCGAGATTTACTCCATCGTTCACAACTTCGAGAGTTTTCATGCCTTGAAGACTCTCGGCCAAGTTCCTTCGGAGTGCCAAGTCTCTAGACTACAAAATCTAGTGACACATGTCCTTAACGATGGATGACTGGAATGGACTCCGGCCTTTCGATGCTCCAGCGAAGTACACATTCACCATCAGGTCAAAACCTCTCGGATATACTCGATCCGTGGACATGCATCCTGGTTGATGGATGATTGAGAGGGGTCTCAAGGGAGTCCCCAGATCGATGACTGAGGAGGATCCTGAAGGATCCATAGATCCACGGTCCACATTAGTTCGCTACTTCGACCTTCGGGGGTTTTGACGTTACAACACCCATGTCCTCCCGAAGAGGTCAACGTCGAATTAACTATATCATAGATCCTACTGTTGGTATAGTTCTCGAGCATCCTTAGATCTACGACCCAGATTAACTTCGAGCTCCGGGACTTCATAGGATCTGTCTCCCTTATGACGAATGCCAAGATTCGTCGAACTCGCGAAGAGTAAAGGAGTCGAGAAATCAACACCTGTGCTCCTTCTCCAAATCCAATGGTCATGACAGATCTTTGATCCTCCCAAACGGATCTTGTCCGCTTGTCTTCCAAACAAAAGGATATTCCCTTTCGAGACTTAAATCTCGCTATCCTTCCTGAGCTTCGTCGGTTTTGAAAGACTTAGGTGTTGGCGCACACTTTTCTCTCTTTCTCCTGAGCTTAACATCCTCCTTTTCCTAGGAGACTCAAAACACCTGGGACTGCTGACATGCATACATGAAACTATGCCAAAGTTCGACGAACTCACAGTTCATTTTATTAAACTTGAGCCACTACAGGGCTCGAGCATTTACATGTACAAACCATATAGTTCCTTACTTGCTTAAATATAAAATCAAACAAAGATAAAGGGACATAGTCTAATCATCAAGAAAAGATGCACATCCTTGAAACATTCACACGATATCAAACTTTAATTTACAGTTACAGTTCAATTACACAGGATATGAGAATACTTATCTATTACAGGTTGCAACCAACTAACTAACAGTGGGTGTGCGCCTTTCCACCCAATCATAGGCTCAAATGCATTCAATCTTAGCATTCTGGCCACCCCTGTGCTAAGCCATGATATCACCAGGGAAATTTCTTCCATTACTCAGAGATCCTTTATCTGTCATAGCATCACTATGAGGTTTATCAAATGATTCCTCGGCATTAAGCTCGCAACCTTCCTCTTTTCTTCTGCATATCTGGGTTGCATGTTCCCCTCCATGCATGCACTCTTGTATGATGTCTCTCTTGTTCTATGCAAAGCCTCCCACCCTCTTCTCTTCCTCTTCCTTCTCTATATATATTTTTCCCAGGATCATTCTCGACCTATCCTGTTCCTTCTGTCAGAAGGAAACTCAGGTCAGCCTGGTCTTCTAGACCATGCAATACTTCGAGCTACAATTATTCAGTTAGACCATGCTTCCATTAATGGGTGTGGTTGAGTATTCAACCACCAATCCTTCCTTCATTAACTGATTCCTCTCCTTGGGATCCGAAGGGGGTTTATCATTCCCAACAAGGGGAAATTCGGGGTCATTTGACATAATGAACCCTCTCTTATAGTTTTCCCTTTATTTCCTCTAGTGATATCATGGCCATTACTTCAAGGCTTCACTCCCACAATCAGTTATTGGAAATATAAACAATAATACATTTACATCGTTCACATGCCTTATCATGGTATTCATAATTAATGATTAATTACAATATGGGGGAAATAAGGGTGTTACAATCCCCTCCCCCTTAAAAGGAATATCGTCCCGGTGTTCTTTCTCAGTAACACATGTCATGCCTTTCTCATTCAGCTGCTTCAGAATTATTGGCCCTCTTTCTTGGTCAGCTCATTTTCATACTCTTAGCCTTCTTCACTTGTCTTCACTAGTTCTTGGACATCAAGCACATAAGTCATAATTTTTATGCGAAAACATATTTCTGTTTTATAAAATTCAAGAAAATTTCATAACTTAGCACAATACTCATCTGTGCAGTTCATGGATTCATATCCACATGGATGTCTTGTTTTCTTGGCTCACTATTTTTCCTAGACATACCCATTGTGTGCATGATCCAAATCAATAGTGAAGGAGAATTTTCAAAGTCCCTTCTTCCTTGTGGTCACTCACCTTCCAGGCCCAAGCTTAGGCATCCCCTTCTCTACTATACAGTTCCTCGAGTGATCCATCTCTCCTTTCCAAGGATTTCTCACACAAGAAGAATTTCAGAGACTTCATTGAGCCTTTCAGTCGAGGCATCCCTAAGACTTTCTCTATCGAGGCATCCCTCTGGCTTGTGTTACCACAACACAACATGTTCTAGGGTGATCATGGCTTACCAAAAGGTTCTCATGTCTCAACGGTAGCCTCTTTCATGATTTCTAGCTTGACAACCTTCATCTGTCCTCCCTAGACAAATATTTTTCATCTCACATGTATCACAAGTATACAACAATTATGAGAAATTATCATCAATTTGAAATTCATAATTTTCTCGCAAATCTGTCACCCACATATATTTTTTTTCAATTCCATATTTTTTTTCATATTTGTTCCATACAGTGACCAGATCCAAAAACATGGGACTTTCCTTCCCATAGGAGTTTGGCTTAGCAGACAATTAGTCTTCCTTATGGGCTTACGATGCAGCCATATCCAAGGCCCTTTTCTTCCCACAATTTCAACAATCCTCAGCCAAAAAAATTGTTAGTTTTCATGCACTTTATATTTTCAAAACTATGCATACTAACATTCCAATTCATTTTCATCCATTCAAGGGCAGAGATCAAAATAAAATGTCATTATTGACATAAATACCCTTTCAACATACTACCTTTCTAAATGCAATTCAAGTATCAAATGACTTTAATCAATGGGCCAATATTCATGGTCACATTCATACCCAATGTACCCTTGCATTGATTTTCAAGTTTGCCATACTTGGTGACAAGCACTCTGCCAAGGTGTGTTGGAGATTAACCAACCTCTTCACCATATGGCTTATTCATTCTCGTTCATTATTACAACAGGACCGTGCTTCCTTCTACATAATGATCACGATCCCAAATCAGTACCTATGAAACTATAAGTTTCTCTTGAATGCACCGAAGCATTCTTCCTTCATTAGAAACGAGGGTGCCAACACTCATGGCCACCCAGATTTTATTTTCTTTAAATCCCACACAATGTAAGTAAAATATTGGAAGGTCCTCCTTCCTTAATGGAAAATACATTGTCCACCCTTTATGCAAACATGCATTTCCTTGAAATAATTCCATGCAATGTGCTAACTATGAGCACCTTTGTTTCCAATCATTCCTTGATTGGTCAATGTAGAAATATCAGTTCATGAATTCTTTTAAGGGCTACAATGATGCAAGGTCGGAGTTAAACCCTGCCAGATCCTTCTTAAACGTCGACATAATTCAAAACCAGACTCGCAAATCACCCACAGAACTAGATCATTATACGCCTTTACACAACATTAACGAGTGGGTTCCTTGCAGGTTTACCCACCGATAGTTCACAGATTGACGGTTCACAACGATTGTGGAACCCAAATGTGCTTGCTTTTTATCGGAGAGTTCAATCTTCACAATGAATATGGGTCGTCTGATCTACGGTCAGATCCCAAACTCAAAACAAAAACTATATTGAAGTTAATTTATAGGTACAGGTCCCGGCGTTAACCCATGTACATGTACAATATCCACAATGAATACAGGTTGTCGATATTAGCCCTCGATCGATTTTTAAACCACACAATTCCAGATATAATAATTTCGACGTAGTAATATTTGACAGAGAGTTTAGATTGCGAACATAGTCTAGATTTTCTAAGTTCGATCGCATAATATACTTATGATTTTTCCACATTCGATAAAAATTCTTGTATCATAGCCTTCAAATCAATGAAACATTTTTCATATATGTCCTAGCATATCTTCATGCACTCCATTGCATTATCTTTAATGCTTCCATGAGTGAAACACAAACAAGTCTCAATTGTTTCTAAAGTAATAAAACCATCATCACTATGGTGTCAAAACACTTACTTTCATCTGCGTACTAGCTTTCTTATCCCAGAGAAAAACATAATACACAACAAGAAAAGAATTGAGGACTCTCCCCTTCTTCCAACTATTTTTACACTTCCTGGGAATTTTCAGCCCAGCTGAGTTATTTCTAAGGCCTCACTGCCTTTTCTTAATCATGGCTTCAACCAAGCCTATTCAATTAAACATACTCATTTATACATTCTCTCTTTTTCCATTTGTACTTGTTCTCACAGTTGCTCGTCTAAGACCTACAACTCTGTAAGCAATTCAAAGTTCTTAGGGTGGAAAAAGTGTTCCTCCTTTTTCCTTTTCTTTTCTTTTGCAATTTACTCCCTGTTGGGATATTCCTTCTCTTTTCCTTGAGCTGACTTGGTTAGGTCTCAACCTAACATTTTTTAATACAACAACATGATTTAATAACAACTTTTGCTCACAACGAAATATGAACCTGTGCATTCTGCACATTTCCATTCAGTTATCAGAATGGTTAACATTCATTTGTTAGTTTTCCTCTCATACATTTTGTTGAAAAATGAAATCCGAGTCAAAACCTTAATGATTGATGGAAATTGAGCAGTGGGATGCAAGCCTATATATATATATATATATATATATATATATATATTTCCATCAATCATTAAGGTTGTGACTCTGTTCTCCTAACAGAGTCCTTACACAGTTCCTTCACAGGGAAATCATTCATCATGCAACTTCCTTATTGCATATCCTTCCCTATCCGTGATAGCCTCAACCTTGAGTTAGTTCAGTTGTTTATCAAATATTTCATAAGGAATATAAACATGCATCTTTGTTATGCATCCAGATTATTTATCCATACATATTCCTTGTTTTGTTAACTTACATCCATGACGCACTTAACCACATGCACAATAATAAATCATTTAACTTATGATTGTTCACAATTGTTCTCATGCAACCCTCAAAGGCTTAATCATGTTGCATTTTGTCATGAAAACAAATCATCCTTGCTCCTTTACTCTTTCATCTATTTATACTAGTATTTCCTGAGGGAATGGAATACATCCCTCTGAATCCATCATTCAAAATAGAACTTTCATGACTCTTGATAATGGAGTCAACCATGTATCCATGGTATTCATTAAACTTTTTCAAGTGAAATTCTTGCCTCACATTCCACTCATCATGATAATCATATTGTTCCTTTTGTATGCACATATTCATACATCGTACATGTGCATCACTTGGACCTTTAATATCATTCATACCTAATTGGTATTAATATTAGTCTTTATGTCAAGTGACCTTGCATTGCATCAAATTCATGCACTCAAGCATATACATAAATAGCTAAATATTCAACATGCAAGCTCATTGCTTGTACCCCTTTCCATGTCCTTCATGGACATATCAAAATTCCATATGCTTCTCCCAAGGATCTTATTTCCATTCTCATGACAAGTTCCATAGAGATACTCAACATTGAGCTTCCCTCTTGGTTGGGAATTTGCATTCATATGCATGACATCTACCTGGAATTTTAATGGACGTAGTCATAACTATGTTTCCCATTATACACGATAACGACTAGCAAGAAAACACTCTTGCCTAAACTTCCATGAAAACATTTCCCACTCATAAATACATTCTAGGCAATTATAACCATGCCCAAGGTAACAAAACAACCAATCTAGCTGCTTCCAACTGGTCTTGATTAACAGACCTTCCGATCGAGGAAATCCTTTTCTAGATTCCCCTCACTAGGGTCCAACTATATCTATATGCATACCATCCACCACTGGATGTCAATCTGACCCATTGGGCATCTAGAAGTGCCCCAACACTTCCTTTACCACATTCATGATCAAAATTTAATCAACCGTTTTACCTTATTTATAATAAATTCTAATGTCTAATAACATTTTAAGTGATTGGGGATTCAATCAGAGAAGCAACATAATCGATATGTTGCACTCAAATTGATGCTAAAATTTCTTGGTCAACACACTTTAATATCATTAACATTGTGTAAATGGATGTTGAATTCCTATTCCGTCTATATCATGGGAGCCTCCTTGTCCCATTCAAATAAATTATGTGGGAGTTAATGTTGGATTTATGTGGGAGTTAGAACCCTTTTATCAAATAGGCATGTATATAAATTTTAGATGGGACACATGTCATACAATTTTTTTGTAGTGGACGTTTGGTCACTAGGATGCATATTTGTGGAAATGTTGATGGGCGAGTCATTTTTTTGTGGACAATATCTAAAATAGTAGCTCAATTTTATATTTTCAAATGTAAAAGGTATTTTCCATTCCCACATCATGGTAGAAGACTCATTTTATAAGATGGTTAAGCCCAATTATCCAAGCATATTTCTCCAATGGCCCATTGTAACACCTCACAAATTGAACAGATCCAATTTGTGTCTCAAAAAGATACTTGAAAATGTTGGGTCTATGGAAGGTATGGATTTGTTGAGAAAAATGTTAGAAGTGGATGGGAATAAGACAATAACAACTAAAGAATCTTTGCAACATCCATACTTTCAATGCTAGATCTATAAATGGAAATTTATAGATATTTTTTATTGAAGCGAATGAAGCCCAGACACATTTTGTTTTGATGTTATTATGTTTTTAATAGTGTCAAATAACAGATAGATATAATTTGAGCATGAAATTTGTGCTAGCATCTGATTTTGTAATCAGTGGAGATTATTAGCACAAAGGATATTGATTATATTAGAAACTATTATTGTTTTGATGTTATTTTTTTCAACGATATCGAATAACAGATAGATATAATTTGAGCATGAAATTTGTGTTAGCATCTGATTTTGTAATCAATGGAGATTATTAGCACAAAGAATATTGATTATATTAAAAAATATTATCTTTATTATCTTTTTCAAAATTCAATATGTATGGTAACTTTCCATTTAACTCTACATATTATAAAATGACTATAAAAGCATGGCTATGGAAATTTACATATATTTTTTTGTTGGAGCCAATGAAGCCCAAGCACATTTTGTTTTAATGTTATTATTTTTCAACAGTGTCGAATAGCAGATAGATATAGTTTGAGCATGAAATTTGTGTGAGCATCTGATTTTGTAAGCAGTGGAGATTATTAGTGCAAAGAATATTGATTATATTAAAAACTATTATCTTTATTATTATTTTTAAATTCAATATGTATAGCAACTTTCCATCTAAATTTACATATCATAAAATGACTATAAAACATGACTATGGAAATTTACATATATTTTTTGTTGGAGCCAATGAAGCCCAAGCACATTTTGTTTAGATGTTATTATTTTTTCAACTGTGTGGAATAACAGATAGATATAATTTGAGAATGAAATTTGTGTGAGCATATGATTTTGTAATTAGTGGAGATTATTAACACAAATGATATTGATTATATTAAAAACTAAT
>ML778133.1:714332-778387 GCA_009831015.1 Picea engelmannii
GGGTAACTCAAATTTTACATCAAGTTTTAACAATGGCATTTCATGTTTATTCTTATGAACATTTTTCTTTCCACTAGATTTAGAACTTGAACTTGAAGAAGAAGGAGAAGAAGGAGGTGTTGATGGAGGTGAAGGAGGAATCTAGGGAGGGTCCTCTTCCTCTTCAATTTTTCCTTTTGAAAAATCACCCAAAACTGGTCGCTTCCATTCCAAGTAATTTTCGTACAAGACTTTCACCATCTCCGGCATAGCAAGGAATGTTTTCCGGAACTCTTTCTCATCTTGAGAAATCCCTTCTTCCGATGCCATCTTCTCACTGTGAGAAGCTATTTTTCTCAATCCAATTAATGGATTCTCTGCAACAATCTCACCTTCACCACACTGTAGCTTTTCCCTGGTTAACATGCAAAACTCAAATCCAAACGTCAACTAGCTCTAATACCACTTGATTCGTCAGATCTTTTAATGACTTATGGTTGAGTTTTAATTTTGCATGCGTTATTTAACCATTTGAGAAAATTAGTGAAAGAATGAGGAAAGAAGAGGAATTATAACAGCCATATAAAAATATGCAGATCTGAAATGAAATAATAGACAACAAACCATAACACGCAGATTGATAACGGAGTTCGGCACAACTTTGCCTACGTCTCCGGGCATTTTTCTCTGTGGGGGAGGCTTCTTTATTTCTGTTCAAAATCTCAAAATTACATCGCTGCAATTCCAAATGGCTACAAGACTGATCTGGTCATGTTCTTCCAGATCTCTAGAACCATGCAAAGAAAACAACACGCAAAACGGACGTCCGGAGCTCCCAGAAATGGTCCGACAACGTCTCCTCCCCAAAAGCTTCTCTGCATCAAAATGGATTTTGCTTGTTATTCCTTCCATATAACTCTGCTATGACTGTTCTAATGGCTTCAGAGCGTCCAAAAAACCCTATCTGGGCTCTTTCGGCATCTCAATCGGTCGAAAAATGAAGAAGTTAGGCCTCCTGGAAGTTTTCCCCTTCAAGCTTGCTGTCACTGGTTCTACAAAACTCACTCTTGTCAATTGAACCTGGAACACATGCAATAAATAGCATGAAAACCCAGCAGCAGGCGCAACCGTGCCAACGGTGCAAACTGTAGGACGGTTAAGGGCGCGCCAGCCCCTAACCGCCTAGCACCTGGGCGTATGGGTCATAGGACCTCGGGCTATGGCAAAAAGTGATAACCGTTACAAAACCGTTTGAAAAACCAATTCATAAACCCCGCGCTCCTGGTTGAGGTCACATGGCACAATACAAAACCGTGGCTTAAACTATTGTAATACCAAACCCGCGCAAATTATGTAGGGATAGCCCCCCGCCCTCGGATATATGGGGGTTTACATGACCACGGGATGGGGCTTAGCCCCAGCCCCCTCTTTTTTTTGCGCACATACAATACCATACAATATATTTAATATTGTGGGTTTTATAACATAAGAAATAATGTGGCGCATTGGTAAAGAACCATTTCTTAAGTTGTTGGGCTTGGTGGTGGTCGTGAGTTCAAATCCCATGGACCCCAAAACAATTTTTGAAACATGCCACTTCAACTGATGACTGGTTGCCATGTGGCTGCCCATGACTGGGCCACATGGCATCTCCCCATTTGACGGATTAATGCCACTTGTCAGCTATTGACTGGTCCAGTTGCCTGCCACATGTCTTCCTTGTCAGCGAACCTGCCCAATCACCATCAGCCAGAGAGTGCCATGTCATCTCCTGTACAGTCAGCATGCTGATGTCACCATCATTGACTTTTTGACCAGTTGACCTTTGACTTTTAACCTGTTTGGGCTTCCGATCAGAACGCGATAACGTTCGCATACAGAGCCTGTTTGACAAAGTAAATATACCAACGGAATCAGGAAGACGATACAGACACAATGGAATAGGTTTCGTCGCATTCCGAGCACTTTCATTTTTGAGCATTTTCAAGCCCTGTCAGGCTTCTGGATCCAATTTCGGATCACACGTAGACCTCATGATCTATGGCCTTTGTCGCTTCGCAACTTCAGCGTTCGGGGGTTTCATGGTGTAATCCTCTCCTTACTCCCGGAGTAGGTTAAAGCTGAGTCGACCATGGGGTAGATCCAACGGTCACGAGTGGTCCCGAAGCTCCTCCAGATCAATGGCTCTCATTAATTTGTGACTCTCGATTTTATTGACACACGACACCTCAAATCCCCCAGAGAGCCAAGTCTTCGGACTAAAGATCATAGTATCCATACTAAAGAATATGGCGCCACACATCCCCTACCTATTAACGACCAAGATTTACTCCACCATTCATGAATTCGGGAGTCTTCACGCCTTGAATACTCTCATCCAAGTTCCTCCGGAGTGCCAAGTCTCCATACTACAAAATCTAGTGACACATGTCCTTAACGATGGATGGTTGGGATGGACTCCAACCTTTCGATGCTCTAGTGAAGTACACATTCACCATCAAGTCAAAACCTCTCAGATATACTCGATCCGTGGACACGTGTCCTGGTTGATGGACAATTGAGAGGGGTTCTCAACGGAGTCCCCAAATCGATGACTCACAGTTCATAAATACATGAAACTATGCCCAAGGTCGATGAACTCACAGTTCATTTTATTAAACTACAGGGCTCGAGCATTTACATGTACAAGCCATATAGTTCTTCACTTGCTTAAATAAAAAATCAAACAAATATAAAGGGACACAGTCTAATCATCAAGAAAACATGCACATCCTTGAAACATTCACAGGATATCCAACTTTAATTTATAGTTACAGTTCAATTACACAGGATATGAGAATACTTATCTATTACAGGTTGCAGCCAACTAACTGACTGTGGGTGTGCACCTTTCCACCCAATCGTAGGCTCAAAGGCATTCAATCTTAGTGCTCTGGCCACCCCCATGCCAAGCCATGATATCACTAGGGAAATTTCTTCCATTACTCAGAGATACTTTCTCTGTCATAGCATGACTATGAGGTTTATCAGATGCTTCCTAAAAATTAATCTCACGACCTTCCTCTTTTCTTCTGCATATCTGGGTCGTGCATTCCCCTCTATGCATGCACTCTTTTCTGATGTATCTCCTGATCTCTACAAAGCCTCATGCCCTCTTCTCTTCCTCTTCCTTCTCTGTATATATTTTTCCCAGGATGGTTCTCAACCTATCATGTTCCTTCTATCAAAAGGAAACTCAGGTCATCCTGGTCTTCTAGACCTTGCAGTACTTCGGGCTGACATTCTTTAGTCAGACCATGCTTCCATTCATGGGGGTGGTAGAGTATTCAACCACTATTCCTTCCTTAATTAACCGATTCCTCTCCTTGGGATCTGAAGGGGGTTTGTCATTCCAAACAAGGGGAAATTCGAGGTCATTTGACATAATGAATCCTCTCTTATAGTTTTCCCATTCTTTCCTCTAGTGATATCATGGCCAGTACTTCAAGGCTTCACCCCCATAGTCAGTTCTTGGCAATATAAACAATAATACATTTACATCGTTCACATGCCTTATCAAGGTAATCATAATTAATGATTAATTACAAGTTGGGGGAAACAGGGGTGTTACGATACCCTCCCCCTTAAAAGGAACATCATCCCCGATATTCTTTCTCAGTAACACCTCTCATGCCTTTCTCATTCAATTGCTTCAAAATTCTTGGCCCTCTTTCTTGGTCAGGTCATTTTCAGACTCTTGTCCTTCTTCACCTTTCTTCACTAGTTCTTGGACATCAAGCACATTAATCATAATTTTTATGCGAAAACATATTTTTGTTGTATAAAATTCAAGAAAATTTCATAACTTAAAACAATACTCATCTGTGCAGTTCATGGATTCGTATCCACATGGATGTCTTATTTTCTTGGATCACTTTTTTTCCTAGACATACCCATTGTGTGCATGATCCCAATCAATAGTGAAGGAGAATTTTCAAAGTCCCTTCTTCCTTACGGTCACTCACCCTCCAAGCCCAGGCTTAGGCATCCCCTTCTTTGCTATATAGTTCCTTGGGTGATCCATCTTTCCTTTCCAAGGATTTCTCACACAAGAATAATTAAGGAGACTTCATTGAGCCTTCCAGTCGAGGCGTCCCTCAGACTTGCTCTGCCGAGGCGTCCCTCTGGCTTGTGTTACCACAACAGAACATGTTCTAGGGCGATCATTACCACAGAGTTCTCATGTCTCAACAATAGCCTATTTCATGCTTTCCATCTTGAAAACCTTCATATGTCCTCCCTAGACATATATTTTTCATCTCACATGTATCATAGGTATACAACAATTATGAGAAATTATCATCAATTTCAAATTCATAATTTTCTCGCAAATCTGTCACCCACGAATTTTTTTTTTCAATTCCATATTTATTTTCATATTTTTTCCATACGATGACCAGATCCACAAACAAGTGACTTTCCTTCCCATATTAGTTTTCATAGTAGGAAATTGGTCTTCCTTATGGGCTTATGATACTGCCATATCCAAGACCCTTTTCTTCCTGCAATTTCAACAATCCTTAGCCAAACAAATTGTTAGTTTTCATGGACTTTATATTTTCAAAACTATGCATAGTAACATTTCAATTCATTTTCATCCATTCAAGGGTAGATTGAAAAATAAAATGTCATTATTGAAGTAAACACTCTTTCAACATACTACCTTTCTAAATGCAATTCAAGTATCAAATGACTTTAATCAATGGGCCAATATTCATGGTCACATTAATATCCAATGCACCCTTGCATTGATTTTCAAGTTTTCCATACTTGGTGACAATCACTCTACCACGGTGTGGTGGAGCTTAACCAACCTCTTCACCATATGGCTTATTCATTCTCGTTCATTATTGCAGTAGGACTATGCTTCCTGCTACCGGATCACGATCCCAAATGAGTACCTATGAAACTATAAGTTTCTCTTGAATGCAACCAAACATTCTTCCTTCATTATCAACCAGGGTGCCAACACTCATGGCCACCCATATTTTCTTTTCTTTAACTCCCACACAATGTAAGTAAAATATTGGAAGGTCCTGCTTCCTCAATGGAAAATCCATTGTGTACCCTTTATGCAAACATGCATTTCCTTGAAACAATTCCATGCAATGTTCTAACTATGAGCACCTTTGTTTCCAATCATTCCTTGATTGGTCAATGCAGATATATCAGTTCATGAATTATTTTAAGGGCTACAATGATGCAAGGTTAGGGTTAAACCTTGCTATATCCTTCTTAAATGATGACAAAATTCAAAACCGGACTCACAAATCACCCACATAACCCAATCACTATACACATTTGCACAACATTAACATGTGGGTTCCTTGCAGGTTCACCCTCCGATCGTTCACAGATCGACGGTTCACAACGATTGTGGAACCGCAATGTGCTCACTTTTTATCAGAGATTTCAATCTGCGCAATGAATATGGGTCGTCTGATCTACGATGGGATCCCAAATTCAAAACAAAAACTATATTGAATTTAATTTACGGGTACAGATCTCGAAGTTAACTCGTGTGCATATAAAATCTCCGCAATGAATATGGGTCATCGATATTATAACTCGATCGATTTTTAAACCACATGATTCCAGATATAATAATTTCGACGTAGTAATATAATAATAATGATTCTTCAAGCAAAGAGTTGAGATAATCACCAACACCATCTTGGGATAGCAAGAATGTTGCAAAGTGCTGGAAGAGAAAATCTCTTTACAGTGAAAGCGAGGAGGACATGAAGTCACACAACTATTGCACTCACTTCCAAATAAGTGGTCGTTGGAGAAGAAAATGTTGGAAGCTTCACCCCAATCTTCGTGGTACACCAAGCATGAAGCCTGTACCAGAGTCTATGCAATTAGAGGCTGAATCCTCCTCAGATGGAAAAAAAATGGCCAAAAATTAAAGTTCCCAGAATTTGACAAAAATAGCACCAATTCAAAGAGCTCAACAACATATTTCCAATGGTGCAAATGGCACCTCAAACGAAGTTTGGATGCAAAAGTTATGGCAATCTAAAATTTTCAGCAAAGAGGTGAATCCGGCGAAGTCCGTACAGTTTTGATGTCAACATGCTGAGTTGGTAGGCACAAAGTAAGACATGTGTCATGTTGACATCAACATGACATTAGTAGGTTGATGTGGCATCTCAAGAGGCTTCCACGTGTCACTCATTTTTGGGTGATTTGGCACCTAATTGGACCAACCACATTTGGCCACGTGTAAAGCTAACGTCAACACGATGTCATCTCGTTGACACAAAAATGACGTGGCATAATGTACACCACATGGAATTACAATAGATAAACTGATGTGGCAGGTACAACTACATTTTGATGATGTGGCACCTCGCTGGCTGGTGAGATGGCAGTTTTATGGGTGATGAGGTGGCACCAAGTGGTCCAATCTGGGGTTGCCATGTGGTAGCACCCAATTGGCCGAGTTGTTTCAACCATATAACAATTTTTTTTTAAGGGGTTGGCCAGGGTCGAACCCATGACCTCCAGGCCCGGGTCAAAATGACTTACCAACTGGACTACAAGGTGGTGCTTGTTATTGATCCGAAAAAAGATATTTTAAAGACTACGGTTGAGTTTAAAAACATGTGTTAATTAACCATTTAGGAATTTGATGAAATATGAAGAATTAATGATGTAACATAGTAGCCATAATAAAATATACAGGTCTAGAAATACGCACAAAGAAACAACAAAACATAACAACAAAGTTGTTAACGAAGTTCGACAATCTCGCCTACGTCTCTGGGCCTTTGTCTCAGTGAGTGAGGTTTTCTTATTTCTCTTCAAAGCTTCAAAATTACATCATAAAAGTGCCAAATGGATTACAAAATGATCTTGATGTGTTCTTCTAGATCTCAAGAACCCATCACAACTGACGACATTGAAAACAGATGAACGAAGCTCCTAGAAATGTCCCACAAAGTTGCTCTCCTCGATAGCTTCCCTGCATAAAAATGGCTTGGACTGCCAATCTCATCAGAAATTTCATATTTTGAAACTATCCTCAGGCTACAAATAACCTCTAGTTGATATCGACTTGAATTTGGCAACAAACTCCCAACTTCCCCCCAAGATTTGGCCTAAAAAAGGGCTCCAGATCCTCCAATAATGGCCAAAATCTCTCAATAGCAGGCCAAAAATCAATTAAAATCATAATATAAGGTTTAAAAACCACTTTTGGTCAAAAATAGGGCGTAACCCCCGATCCCTGGGCTCCTGGTCACATGCACGCCCTCCATGTGGCCCTGGTCTAGTGCTAACGCGATGGCCCCCCGACATAGGCTCCTGGTTTTTGTGTTCATGGCCATATGGCCGTGGGATAAACCACCACACTCTCTAAAATAGTTAGACCCTGGTCATAGCCCCTCGTTACGTTCCCTGGTCGACGGGCTAGCCCGATTGACCAATGTTAACCCCATAAATCTACGCCAACCCGTATAAGGGAGTGATCTGGGTCACATGGTAAAGGTTGTATGGAAACGCGTCGGGGCTGGGGCTAGGCCCCAGCCCTTAACTCCATCGAATTTACACAATGGTAAGTTTAGATAATATATTTAAACTATAGTGGTTAAGAATCAATGTGGGTGGGATGGTAGCCCGACCCTGCCAAAGCGCTCGCCCGGACCGGAGGTCACAGGTTCGACTCCCGTAGAGTCCAATTTTTTTTTCTAAACAAACCAACCAATGGAGGGGTTCTACGTGGCAACCCAAGATTGGGCCACATGGCACCATCACACTTTCCATCAAACAACCACGTGTTAAGATATGATTCAACACGTCAACACCTGCCCACGTCACCATGCCAAATCACTGCCACATCACTACCTTGCCACATCGTCCCATGCCAACTCAGATGTACATGCGTGCCACGTGTCACAATATAACTCATCCACCTATCAGCCATCAACTTCCCATTCAACGCACCTACCACATCATTGTATGATTGTACGGACTTTACAGTAAGCTTCCACATCAGCATTGTACAGACTTTACAATCAACAATATTTTTGCATGTTTGGCAAAACGAACAGATCGTGATATATTTCACTTAGGATGTTTGTTTGAGCCCATTCAAGTTGCATTGGGTTCGTAACAACGAGGCCTAATAACAGGTCTGTTTTGAAGTGATTATGAGCACTTTGATTTTTAGGCCTTCTTGGACCCATTTTGGCTCCTGGATCAATTTTTGGATCAATCCTCCCCACTAAGACCTTTTGGTCCTCCAAAAGGTTAAAAAATTGACCTTACTGATTACATACTCATAAGGATAAAATAAAACACTATGTTGTACAAAATGATGTTATAACAGGTCATCATTACAACATGTGTGATTACATTAATGGAAGAAAAATACAATGAAGATGTGACATCCACTTCTGGAAAAACCAAGTGAATGGTTTCTTTCCTTCATGTTGTTTCTCTTGCTTTGCTGGCACTGCCTCTTCCTTTGTGAGTACATGCACAATCTTTTTGTCCTTCTTTGGAAGAAGCTCCAGATTAAGCTTCCAACATTTAGCCTTTTGATGTCCACCCTTGTTGCAATAAGTGCAGTGATTTTTCAACATCCAAACTTGCTTGCCCTTTTCTTTCTTCTGTTGTGGAGTTGAGTCTTTATGTCGTGTCTCCTTCCTAGTCCACATAAACTTGTTGTACAAATATTGTCTCTTCCAACACTTGGCCAGACAATGCTTGGGTGAATGAAAAAATGTACAAGGATACACATTCCACAAGTTTTGGATTACCTGATTATGCTTTTTATAATCAAAAAAAGATTTGGAACAACCATGACCATTATACCTTTCTTGCTTATCTTCACTTTTATTTGGAGATAAATTGCATTCACTATCATCATCATGGAGTGATACACCATCACCTTTCATGAATTGTTCCCGCAATGACTTAAGTTGGTCATTTGAAGCATCACTTGCATCCCATGTTTTAGAGCATTCTCCAATCTCCTCTTCACCATATCCCAATCCTAAATAATGAGGTCTTTCCACAACCTCTATGGGATTAATGATACCTTGGACCTTATTTCCAAGGCCCTTTCCTTCATAACCCATCTTGGTTAGCAATTTCAAACCTATACCTCTTGTATGTTTTTCAAATGTACCAAAAGAACCATCTTGATAGGAACAATGTGAAATTGATGAATGACTTCCACTGCATACCTCTGAAATGATTTTTGAATCAGCTGTAGAAGACAAATCCTTCAATTCGTCTTCGTTTTTGTCATTTTTTGAATATTTCCCTTTAACCGATCTCTTTCATTCCAAGTAATCTTCATACAACACTTTCACCATCTCTGCCCTGGCAAAGAGACTATTTCGAAAATCCTTCTCATCTTGAGAAAGTCCCTCTTTAGATGCCATTTTCTCACTTTGAGATATCCACTTTCTCGATCCAATCTCAGTATTCTCTTCAACAAGGTCACCTTCACCACGATTCAGCCTTTCCCTGGTAATCATGGAAACTCAAAAACCAACCGTCAACCTGCTCTGATACCACTTGATCTGAAAAAGATCTTTTAAAGACTATGGTTGAGTTTTAAAACATGAGTTAATTAACCATTTAGGAATTTGATGAAAGAGGAAGAATTAATGATGTAACATAGCAGTCATAATAAAACATACAGATCTGGAAATAAGCACAAAGAAACAAAAAACCATAACAACAAAGTTGTTAACGGAGTTCGACAATCTCGCCTACGTCTCCGGGCCTTTGTCTCAGTGGGTAAGGCTTTCTTATTTCTCTTCAAATCTTGAAAAGTACATCATAAAATTTCCAAATGGTATACAAACTGATATGGTTGTGTTCTTGTAGATCTCAAGAACCCATCACAACTAACATCACTGAAAACGGATGAACGAAGCTCCCAGAAATGGCCCGCAAAGTTGCTCTCCTCAATAGCTTCCCTGCATAAAAATGGCTCGGACTGTCAATTTCCTTATCATTTTCCTGTTCTTAACTTCTCCGTGGGATTCCAAGAACCTCTGGTTTATATAGGCTTGAATTTGGCAACAAACTCCCAACTTCCCCCCAAGATCTGGCCTAAAAAAGGGCTCCAAATCCTACAATAATGGCCAAAATCTCTCAATATCAGGCCAAAAATCAATTAAAATCATAATATAAGGTTTAAAAAATAACTTTTGGTCAAAAATAGGGCACATCCCATGATCCCCGGTCTCCTTTTCACATATGCACCCTCCATGTGGCCCTGGTATGGTGCTAACGCGCTGCCCCCCCGACATAGGCTCTTGGTTTTTGTGTGCATGGCCATATGGCCGTGGGCTAAACCACCATGCTCTCTGAAATAGTTAGACCCTAGTCATAGCCCCTGGTTACGTTCCCTAGTCAGCCGGCTAGCCCGGTCGACCGACGCTAACCCCATAAATCTGCGCCAATTGTATAAGGGAGTGATCTAGGTCACATGGTAAAGGTCGTATGGAAATGCGTCGGGGCTGGGTCTAGGCCCCAACCCTTAACTCCACAGAATATACACAACGCAAAGTTTAAATAATATATTTAAACTATAGTGGTTAATAATCAATGTGGGTGGGCTGGTAGCCCAACCCTGCCAAAGCGCTTGCCCTGATCGAAGGTCACGAGTTCGACTCCCATAGAGTCCAAACAATTTTGCTAAACAAACCAACCAATGGAGGGGTGCCACATGGTAGCCCAAGACTGGGCCATGTGGAACCATCATACTTTCCATCAAAAAGCCACATGTCAAGATATGATTCACACATGTCAACACTTGCCCACGTCACCATGCCAACTCACTGCCACATCACTACCTTGCCACATTGTCCCATGCCAACTCAGTTGTACGGATGTGCCACGTGTCACCTTTGCAGTGGTGACATGTGTCACAATATAACTCATCCAACTGTCAGCGATCAACTGCCCAATCAACACACCTACCACGTCACTGTACGGATGTACGAACCTTATGGTCAACTGCCACATCAGTGCTGTACGAACTGTACAGTCAACAATATTTTTCCCTGTTTGGAAAAACGAACAGATCGCGATATCTTTCGCATACGACATTCGTTTGAGCCCGTTCAAGTTGCATTGGGTTCATAACAACGAGCCCTATGCACACGTTTGTTTTGAAGTGATTATGAGAAATTTGATTTTTAGTCATTCCTGGAACCATTTTGGCTCCTGGATCCATTTTTTTGATCAATTATATAACCAACGTAGGTTAAAATTAATGGAGTTTCGGTCACATTTGGAAAAAGGGGTCGAACCGATCGATGACCAACCAAAACTTTGGTGGATTTTTTAATATGTATAAAACGGTTGCAGCAAAACAAACCACCAAGTACTAATATGGGGGTCGGCGGGATTGAACCCCCGACCACCTGCCAAATAGTCTAATGTCGTTATCAATACGCCAAGTATAGGACATTGTAAAGTTTGCCCATGGGAAATCATTTAACCCCAAAATATTCCATTTGCAGGGGAGTATGGGTGTGTTCCTAAGTACGTGCATGAAAATCGAGACATGGCTACATTTATTGTAGACTGTACGATAGTTGTGGGCAAACATTTCGAGGCAAAGAGCCCATGAGGGGCCTGGAACTGACAGTGACGAAATTTGATGAAAGTACAATCACTTTTTCACGATTTTTCACCATGAATCCACTAGTGCAGTCATAATTTGGATCTGAGCAGTGGATTGTTGGGCTCATGGAAGAAGCCCACTTTTTTCATTAATGCATGGCACAAATTTTGAGGTGAAGTTGCATCTTTCAGAATAGGTCGAGTTTACAGTCAAAAGTCGCAGAATGAAGAGACGGACCCACTGGAGATGTGTATGCCAATATTTGAGCATCTAGTTGAGCGCCTTGGTATGAAAACAATGCAAGTTTTATGCATTTATGGTTTTTCCTATTTTTGAAAATTGCAAGAGGATGGATGTATGTTGTAGATTCTAATGATCTTTGAGTGTTGCAGCAAGAAAACAAGATCTGAATTATTGCATGAAATTCGTTGTTTGAACCTTGCACACAAACCAAGATGTTGCGGTAAGAGGCCATTTGGACACTTCGACATAAAGTAGTCATGTTTACAACCAAAAATCTCAGAATTGCGAGACGAGTATGATGATGATGGAATTTGCTTTATTTATTATGTTGCACATGTTTGTAATGGGGGGTTTAAAAACCATAGAGTTTACCACTCATGCACATTTGGGGGTATTTTCCTTAATGGTAACGTTGCCTTGAAATTAATGTTAATGATGTAAAAGGTTGTAATTATCCACTCTTGAAAGTGATGATGAGAGTGAGAAGCATTTTTTTCTATTCCTAAACTTTGTAAGCCTTGTTGGCAACATTGTAATGTGTCTTATAGCCACTGTTGAGTGAGAGGCATCATTTTTCCTAGGCTTGTTTTGGCAACATTGTGATGGGTCTTGTAGCCACTGTTGAGTGAGAGACATTGTTTTTCCTAGGCATGCTTTTGACAACATTGTAATGGGTCTTGTAGACAATATTAAGTGAGAGGCATTGTTTTTCCTAGGCCTATTTTGGGAACATTATAGTGGGTCTTGTAGACATTGTTAAGTGAGAGGAATTATTTTTCCTAGGCTTGTTTTGACAACATTGTAATATGTCTTATAGCCACTATTAAGTGAGAAGCATTATTTTTCCTAAGTCTTGTCTTGACAATCATTGTAAACTTATCCATGAGTATGTTATAAACTCTTGGCTAGTATGGTACTGCTTCGAAAAGTTGTAATCCATGTATTGTCAGCTACATATTTGCATTGATGCAAGTGTTGGCATTGACATCCTCATTCTGAAGTACAAAGGTGAAGGTGAAGAAGGGTGTGGCCTTTCAAAGACATTTGTTATGCAGTTGAAGGAATCAACTACATATTTGTATTCATGAAAGTGTCGACATTGACATCCTCGTTCCGAGGTACAAAGATGAAGGAGAAGAAAGGTGTGTCCTGTTAGAGACATTTGTTATGCAGATCAAGCAGTGGGGAAGTGCATCGTGAAGTGTAAGACTCTTCCTAGAAGCTTATTGTGGAGATTCAAGTCATAGTTTCTCTCTATACTTTTGGAGGACCAAAAACACTTTTTGTGGGGAGGTGTGATCCAGGAGGATCTCCACACAAAGAAATCATTAATTTGCACACCATGGAGAATATCATTAAAATACTAATTGATGGTAGGTGGCAAAGAATACTTAATACTCGTGAATGATTTATTTAAAATGTAAAAATTATTAATACTTTAAGTGAGTAAGAAACTCATGTATTATTCATGCAAATTGGAAAATTTATTAATGATTGAAGTGAGTTAGAGAATCTCACATATTATTCATTTAATTTTTAAAATGGGAAATTAGTTTTGTAAGAGAATCCAACTCACAAATTAGTTTCCTAATTTTAAGGGGAAATTAGTTTCCTAGCTTTAAGGATGAAGTTAAGGGTCTCATGAGTTGGTTTGGACTCTTCCTCACTTTACCACAAGTGGTTTCCTATTATCAAGGAGGAAGTTAAGGGTCTTCCAAGTTGGTTGAGATACTTTCTCATTTTTTTTCCTTGAGTGGTTATTAGATCCTAAATTTGTGGATCTTGTCTCCTTGAATTATGGAGCAAGGGAAACTATTTAAACCCCTTCATTAGGAGAGATTTGGGGAGCTCTTTTAGGACAAAAGAAAGAAATCATGTTTATGGTCTGTAAGCCCCATCATTGGGAGATTTGAGCCCCCCTCCATGGGGATAATGTAGTCCTTCTAGTGTCTAAAGAAATGTCACTTATGTGAGAGCCTTAAGCTCTTTTGTACAAGAGAAGGTTTCTCTGGGATTTCCACTCTGTAAGGATCATGTGCCACATTTTGTGATAAGATTTAAGCCTTACTAAAGGAAGGATAATGAAGTGATTCATATTCCAAGCGGATTCAGAGAGGTACCCAACAAATTCTGGTGAACTCCATTAACACATGGGTGTCAAAATTATATATTTGAGTTTTTGTTTGCATTCTTGCTTGATTAAGTAGAGATTTAATTACATAGATGCACTTAATTATGAAAAATTTCTCATGTTAATATGTCAATGCTTAATGATTTTTTTTCTCATGTTCACATGTGATTAAGCATCAGTAAAAGGTCCTCACTGGAGGATTTTTGTAGAGAAATATCTCCAAGAAATATCAGATCAATATGGATGAAGTGAGTATGTAACTTGATCATAACACCAATTATGGATGGATGAACTAAGTATGATCTTATCCTTCAAGTTATAAATCCTTGTCAAAACCATCACAGATAGCCATCGTAACTTCAAGCTCAAATTGATGGATGGATAAATGAATTGAGTTTGAGAAGAAGAAACCCTTGGCATGAGATACCATTCGAACCCCAAAAAGATGACACAGAAACTATGAGAGAAGCAAAGGGTTCACATCCCCAGGTCGAAATGCATAGCAATGATGAGAGGCTTGGGCTTTTGTTTTGCTCAGAAATCCTAGGGAGAACACCAAAACATCGATGTCATCAAATACCAGGTTTATGGCCCAGAACTAATGTGAGGGATGAATTATTAAACCAAAAAAAGTGTTGACCACTAACAACATATGTATGGAGGAATGCAACCATGTTTTCATATAGTGTCAAAACCCTGTGAAAGGATATTGATTATATTAAAAACTATCATATTTATCATTTTTTTCAAAATTATCTAAGACAACTTGAATATGAAAAGAAAAGAAATTGCACATCCTTCACTTTGTCACACTCTATTATAGTATGATGCTAATATACAATTGAGAAGAGGATATGTGATGTTAATACACAATTGAGAAAAGGATATGCCATTGATATTTAAACACACAATTTAGAAGAGGATATGTCAATATATCTTGATGTTAACACCCATCAATATGGAGGTTGATGCTCTCTCAAAGGGAGAGGGAGAGTTGGAAAAGGAAGTAGGTTTTATGGAGCTGATAATAGTAAAAGATGGGATAGGACAACCATCAATAGTTCGTGACCAACATGATGGTTTTCTTCTAATTTATTTTCACTTGGTTATAAAATAGTGAGTGCTTAGTTTATTTTCAACTGGTTATGTCACTAATATTCAACACAAATACTTGAGTAGAAGATATAAAGCATTGTTTTTTTTGTGTCTATTAAAATTATGAAATATTAATTTTTGGAAGAAGTTGATGATTGAATCCATATGTTTCACATCCACATAATTATTAATCTATTTTAAGACATGCCTACAAAATTGGATATTAAGAATGAAGGATGGATGTGAAGGTTTTATTTATAAAATGGCGGCTCTGGGATTTTTAAGGTCTCTTTATTAAAATGAGAAAGGACCATTTCAAAGTCAAGAATAACTGACAACTTTTCTTCCACTATTTTGGCTACCATGTAACTCAAATATTGCATTTCCACTATGTATTTCCTTCTTTAAAGATTGAAATGGGCAGTATAGCATTAGAAGCTCTCATTGTTAACACCCATTTGTTATCCCCTACAATTTTAATTTATACCATGTTCATCTATGTCCGTGATGTTTCTTTCCATGTGCATAACTTTGTGTACATATAAATTACTTTCGTTCTCACCAATTGGGATACCGTGCCCATTCTTATGATATATTTCATAATCATTGCATTTGTGTATGATACCAATAAAATGCTTGTTATTTGCTTCCACTTTTAGCCATTGAAATTACATTATATTGATGAAATTATGTGATTGAAATAGGGATGCAAGATCCTACCTTGTATTTGAAGGTTTTTAGGGAAAAGTATAATCTTCTTCCAATCCTGGTTATTGATCCAGATTAGATCACCATATAATTTGTCATTTATCTTGGTAATTTCTCAGTGGAAAAAATTGAAGGAATTGGTTGGTAGGTCCCAATTTGGGAAATTGGGGTTCAAAACCTTCTAGAATCATTTTGAAGCATTAAATGGAAATTTTGGGGATTATAATGTATAAAACTTGTGCACACACCCTTAATGTTGATCTACACGTTGATACCTTTCCAATGGTGTGAAAATCACCTCAATCAGAACTCGTATGTGAAAGTTATGTCTCCTACAACTTGACCTACCTTATTGACCACCATGGTTTGATTACTAGATTCTAGCCTAGATTTCATTACTAGATTCTAGCCTGGATTTCATTACTAGGTTTGAGGGGTGATTGGATGGTTGTGGATGAAATAACAAATGCAGATGCAAACTAAGTAAGTACAAAAATAAAACCTAGCCTATCCCATCCTAGCTAGGAGAAATTATGGTGACCAATGAGCAATTAGAAATGTAACTAATCCCTGCAAAAGGCTTCTTCCAACTAGTTGTAAGAAGCAACAAGTTTAGACAACACATGCATACAAACGACATGACCAAATAAGTCTAAGATATGAAATTACATACATAAACTACTCATTATCTCAGGACAAAGATAAGAAAGAGGAAACTAAACCAAAAGAAAGATTTATATTTGCATAAGAACAGTCTATAAGCAAAAGAACTTTCTTACAGAGCATGTAAACAACATAAGATTTTGTTGAAAGTAGTTTACAACAAGCTACTATCCACAATAGTTATTCTCTCTAACAAAATGGCCCTCAGGGCTTCTCAATATTAATTCTAAAAGTAGTTTTTGAATATACAATGCTTGAAGAGCCCCTTGAAAATGGCCCTCTTCCTCTACTTAAAGTAATTTGAGTAACTGCTAGTAGGGTTTTCTTGGATTCTACAAGAAGTAGTTAGAATTCCTTTCAGCTTCCCCTTCTAAAATGTTGTTGACAAGTGTTATAATAGGATGAAGCTAATGATGGTTGGAAAAAAGAGAAAATATAGGGTAGTTGTAGGAAAATTTGTATTTGTTATTTTGTCTTATTTACTTGTCTCTGTCTTTCATGTAAGTTTCAAAAGATTCATGTTGTCCTCCGATCGATATAAATCTATGGTACAATATTTATTCATGGAAGTTGTGTGGGAGGTCAAGTTGTTTGAAATGGTTTTCATGTCCCTTGCCATATTAGCCATGAAATCCTGGATCATAGTTTGAGTCTTGGTTGGCCAAACGAGGTGCTCCTCCATTGAGTCTATTGTCACCTTTGTAGCTTCCTGAGCATGCTCTTGTCTTTCATTCACATTTCACTGGATTTCTTCAAAGAGTTGTTCTTTTGTCTTGGTCTTCCCAAGCTCTTCGATGGGAGGTAGATGTCATTTATGCCTCAAAACATTTGCAGCCTTGTGAAGTTGTACATAGATGGCCAGTGATCTCCGTGTTTCCTTTTCATTCTTATCCCACCTTGTTGGCAGTGATCAAGGGAAGCATAATTGATTTTCCTTTCCGATTCTGTTGTATGAAGCAGCTCAGTTGGATCATCGAGGTTCCTAGCAATTCATCATTGCATATTGTTCAAGCCTTTGTAGATGGAAATGAATTGGACATTCTTGGATTGTACAGAGCTTTGTTGAGCTATTATTTTCACTTCCAAATGCTAGAATACTTGAAGGTGGGTGTACATGTTTGTAGTTGACTCATTGAGCTCTGCCCTAACCTTCTCAATGCATGCCTTTAACTCTTTGAGGTCCTTTATATTTCTTTTCTCACCTGACTTATACCTCCAACTCCCTAATCCGGTCATCCTTTTTTTTGTTTTGATGGAGCATATCCTTAAGGTTCTATTTCGTTTCCAATATGAAAGTAGTGCCGACATATGCAATAGAAAGAGAGTCTTTTCTGACATCTTCTGTCACCAGAGTCTCTATGAAAATTGATAAGGGGTTACCTCTGGTAACTAGGATCTTTCTAGTTTGTCTTTGCACAATCCTATCGATGGCCTTCTCGAATTAGAATTGATGAATATTTTCCACGTTGTTGGGCTTATAGGGTGTGAGAAGTCCCAACCCTAGCTCCCCAACTGGGAGGTGACCACCAATGAGTGGAAATTTTGCTGAAAAATCTGAGATTTCAATGTCCATGGGGGAGCATCATTTTTTAGTGCATCCTCATCTCTTTTCCTTGGATCCTCTCGAGGTGATTTTGTTGCAGCCTCATTTGTTTCTCTTTTCTCTACTGCTACTACTTATGTTATTTCTATGTCCATTACAGCCTTTGTTGCTATTGTGGTCGTTGCTACCACTTTGGCTTTAGCTTCCTCTTACTATCGTTTCTTCTCAGAAGTGTCCTCCTTCTTCTTATGTACTTTTTGTTGGGTATGTGTTATATTCTTTGCATGTGTGTGTGTGGGCGCGTCAGATTTGACAAATGAGTCTGACGATCCCAACTTTTTTTTGGGCAATTTTGCTATTTTAGCGGATTTTGCTATTTTTAGTGGTTTTCTAAATTAATCTTGGATTAAGGGATTAGGGTTTTGGTAGCTACAAAATACCTAAAAAAATTGTATATATTGTATGGTGAATGGTGAAATTAATACAATGAAGAGTTGAAAGGTGTTGCACCAAGGAAGGCTGGTTTTCTCTCGGTTAAGGGTTTCCAGTGTAAATATTTGTGTACTATGTGTATGAGCCATTGATTAATTTATGTTATGCTTAAGAATCTATATGCATTGCTTTACTTCATAGGTTTAAAACTTACACTTTCTCTTTCTTCCTTGTTTTATTATCTGCGTCTGCCTCCTTAGATTCTCTTTGTCTTCTCTGTTCAGACTCTTTGACTTCCTTCTGATTTTTTTTTACCTTAGCCTCGACCTCTACAATGGATTTTCTTTTCCTCTCTTGTTATATTGTTGCCTCTGATTTAGAAGCCGAAGTTGTAATCATGGCTATCGATGCTACTACTTCCTCCTCTTCTTCATCTTTCTTCTATGCCTCTTCTCAAGCCTTTTCCTCATATGAGATCACACCAAGTGGTTTTCCTTTTCGCCTAAAGGTATATTCATGATAAGTTTGGGCGCAACAGTGGATCTCTTGTTCTTCCCACTTGGTTGATGTGTATTCCCATCTATATTTTTTCTTGATGCAATATTCCTTGACCACATTCTTCAGGTCATGCCTTCGAAATCTATCTTCTCCGAAGTGGAACGATAACAATGTGTCCACCTCGGCTTGTGCATGTTTAACGTCTCCAAAGGAGTACAATTTGAACCATAATAGTAAAGGAGGCCAAATGGCATACTTATCTCTATAGAGTTATGATTTGACTCTATGGATTATGGTATAATACATGATCTCTTTCAATAATAGATTGTCACAGACAAATATGGGGAGAAAATGAGGATATTTTAAGGCTCCATATATTCTTATATACGTCCCATACTCCAGAAGATACATATCTCCTATTCTTCGCACTATTGCTTGGGCCTTGTCGATCATGCAGTGCATAGGTGAGTCAAAAATGAATTGGTACAAGGGAGCCAAGAAGTAATCACAAATTTTGTGATACTCGGTTATGTACTTGTGATCCCAAAGAAATTTGAAGTATATTTGAATAGGAGGATTGGTTGGCTTCCATGCCTAGACAATTTTAGGATATTGGTGGCATACACATACCATGTCCAGAAGGTAGGAGGACATGTGGAAATAAGGAAACTCGTCGGGGGTGTTCTCCTTGTCTACTCTTATAGAGTCCTCTAGGGATGTTGATAGAATATCATCCCAATTGAAGGGTGACCCAAAATTGATGCAACAACATATGAGGGGAACTAGAGATAACGTGAACTTTGAAGTGTCATGTTCTATGTACAAACTACACATCATTGCAACAACGTACTAGTATGGCATCTTCAACAAGCTACTGGGATATTCACTTGACGGTATTATTTTGAATTACTTTCCAGGATTGTACCATAATTTGCATGGATCTTTTTCCTTTAACGAAAATTTCTTGATAAGGTCTTCATTCAATGACAAATCCCCTTTCTCCAAGTGATAGTATGAGGCTATGTCCAATGCTCGGAATGATGCTATCGAGTGCCCACTGGCATTGAGGATGTATCTATTGTCCAGGTCTACATGTCTCACTATCCATGAAATTACATCTACACAAGGGAAGACTGTTTTGTGGGTTTTCACCCTATGTAATTTTGACTTCATGATGTTCCAGAATATTTTGAGGTTAGGGTCATCTTCTGCTTCCTAGGGAAAAATTTGGTTTTTGAACCTCTGAAAGATTCCGCCCCATTTAACTAAAATCCCCTTGTCAATAAATCCAATGGTATCATCATAAATTGGCCCTAGGATGCCTACCTCTTCTTCTTGGTGGCTTCCTCTTGTAGAGGCCTCTGTCATGGGAGCCTTGCTTGCAGCCTTCTTGCGGGGCGACATGCTTGAATCTTAAACAAACATATTTACTATTAATATATCAAACCATTGATAAAAAAATATCATTCTAACTACTTCATAGTGTAGATAAGCTATGAGGGAAAACATATAACATTAGTTTCCGAAATTAGGTGATTTCTTGGAATTTTTGGTAGAATCGAGGGTTAATGACAAACTCGTCAATAAGAACCTATATCGACGACCAAGGAGTTTCTTGTGCCGATATTGGGAGGTGAGTCATCATCTAAAGAGGAGAGGAGAATGGATCACATGGAGAAATTCCAAATGAATTTTGGGGCAAGTATCCAATGGAGGAAGATATTAGGTGTATTGGCATCAATGACACCAATACTGTCGACATAGATGAGGTCTTCACTGGTGTGGATCGCATGAAATTCTGATAAGGAAAACCTATATCGACATTGTTTGTACTAACTTTGCTTACAATGGAAACATAGTACTGGAGTCGGTCATATGAAATTTGCTGACAAAGGAAACATAGTATCATAGTCGGTCACATGAAGTTCACCGTTATGGAACAACTAGTATCAGTATCAATGGGTTAAAGTTCACTGACATAGGATCGATGGTGTCGATGACAATGGTCGAGGGTTTATTAATACACGAAGGATAGTACTGGTGAGGTTTACCTAAATTTCATCGATACACCAGGTTAGTATCGATGGGATTTACATAAACCTTTTCGATATGCTATTGAACTCAAAATTCAACAAAGTCCTCAACCCAAAAATGTGACTACGTGTAAAGCTAACGTCAACACATTGACGCAACAATGACGTGGAATAATGTAAACCATATGGAAGTACAATAGATAAATTGATATGGCAGGTACAACTACATTTTGATGATGTGGCACCTCGCTGGCTGGTGAGATGGCCGTTTTATGGGTGATGAGGTGGCACCAAGTGGTCCAATCTGGGGTTTCCATGTGGTAGCACCCAATTGGCCAAGTTGTTTCAACCATATAACAATTTTTTTTTAAGGGGTTGGCCAGGGTCGAACCCATGACCTCCAGGCCCGGGTCAAAATGACTTACCAACTGGACTACAAGGTGGTGCTTGTTATTGATCCGAAAAAAGATCTTTTAAAGACTATGGTTGAGTTTTAAAACATGAGTTAATTAACCATTTAGGAATTTGATGAAAGAGGAAGAATTAATGATGTAACATAGTAGCCATAATAAAATATATAGATCTATAAATAAGCATAAAGAAACAACAAACCATAACAACAAAGTTGTTAATGGAGTTCATCAATCTCGCCTACGTCTCCGGGCTTTTGTCTCAGTGAGTGAGGCTTTCTTATTTCTCTTCAAAGCTTCAAAATTACATCATAAAAGTGCCAAATGGATTACAAAATGATCTGGTTGTGTTCTGTTAGATCTCAAGAACCCATCACAACTGACGACACTGCAAACGGATGAACGAAGCTCCCATAAATGGCCCATAAAGTTGCTCTCCTCAATAGCTTCCTTGCATAAAAATGGCTTGGACTATCAATTTCCTCAGCATTTTCCTGTTTTGAACCTCTCCTCAGGCTGCCAAGAACCTTTGGTTTATATCAGCTTGAATTTGGCAACAAACTCCCAACTTTCCCCCAAGATTTGGCCTTAAAAAGGGCTCTAGATCCTTCAATAATGGTCAAAATCTCTCAATAGCAGGCCAAAAATCAATTAAAATCATAATATAAAGTTTAAAAAACCACTTTTTGTCAAAAATAGGGCGCAACCCCCAATCCCCGGGCTTCTGGTCACATGTGCACCCTCCATGTGGCCCTGGTCTGGTGCTAACGCGATGCCCCCCCGACATAGGCTCCTGGTTTTTGTGTGCATGGCCATATGGCCACGAGCTAAACCACCACGCTCTCTGAAATAGTTAGACCCTGGTCATAGCCCCTCATTACGCACCCTGGTCAGCGGGCTATCCCGACCGACCGATGTTAACCCCATAAATCTATGCCAACCATATAAGGGAGTGATCTGGGTCACATGGTAAAGGTTGTATGGAAACACGTCGGGGATGGGGCAAGGCCCCAACCCTTAACTCCTCCGAATTTACACAATGGTAAGTTTAAATAATATATTTAAACTATAGTGGTTAAGAATCAATGTGGGTGGGTTGGTAGCCCGGCCCTGCCAATCGCTCGCCCGGACCGGAGGTCACGTGTTCGACTCCCGTAGAGTCCAAACAATGTTTCTAAACAAACCATCCAATGGAGGGGTTCCACCTGGCATCCCAAGACTGGGCCACGTGGCACCATCACACTTGCCATCAAACAACCACGTGTCAAGATATGATTCAACATGTCAACACCTGCCCACATCACTATGCCAAATCACTACCATGTCACTACCTTGCCACATCATCCCATGCCAACTCAGATGTACGAGCATGCCATGTGTCACCCTTGCAGTGGTTCCATGTGTCACAATATAACTCATCCACCTGTCAGCCATCAAATTCCCAGTCAACGCACCTACCATGTCATTGTATGACTGTACAGACTGTACAGTAAGCTTCCACATCAACATTGTACAGACTTTATAGTCAACAATATTTTTGCATGTTTGGAAAAACGAATAGATCGTGATATATTTAACTTATGATGTTTGTTTAAGCCCATTCAAGTTGCGTTGGTTTCGTAATGACGAGGCCTATGAACACGTCTGTTTGGACTGTCAATTTCCTTATCATTTTCCTATTCCTAACCTCTCATCGGGTTGCCAATAACCTCTGGTTTATATAGGCTTGAATTTGGCAACAAACTCCCAACTTCCCCCCAAGATCTGGCCTAAAAAAGGGCTCCAGATCCTCCAATAATGGCCAAAATCTCTCATTATCAAGCCAAAAATCAATTAAAATCATAATATAAGGCTTAAAAAATAACTTTTGGTCAAAAATAGGGCACATCCCTCGATCCTCGGGCTCCTGTTCACATGTGCGCCCTCCATGTGGCCCTGGTATGGTGCTAGCGTGCTACGCCCCCCCGACATAGGCTCCTGGTTTTTGTGTGCACGACCATATGGCCGTGGGCTAAAACACCACGCTCTTTGAAATAGTTAGACCCTAGTCATAGCCCCTAGTTACATGCCCTCGTCAGTGGGCTAGCCCAACCGACCGACGCTAACCCCATAAATCTGTGCCAATTGTATAAGGGAGTGATCTAGGTCACATGGTAAAGGTCGTATGGAAACACGTCAGGGCTGGGTCTAGGTCCCAGCCCTTAACTCCGCCGAATATACACAACGATAAGTTTAAATAATATATTTAAACAATAGTGGTTAAGAATCAATGTGGGTGGGTTGGTAGCCCAACCCTGCCAAAGCGCTCGCCTGGACCAGAGGTCACGGGTTCAACTCCCATAGAGTCAAAACAATTTTGCTAAACAAACCAACCAATGGAGGGGTTCCACGTGGTAGCCCAAGATTGGGCCACGTGGTACCATCACACTTTCCATCAAACAACCACATGTCAAGATATGATTTGCACACATCACCATTCCAACTCCTTGCCATGTCACTACCTTGCCACATCGTCCCATGCCAACTCAGTTGTACGGACGTGCCACGTGTCACCTTTGCAGTGGTGACACGTATAACAATATAACTCATCCACCTGTCAGCCATCAACTACCTAGTTAGCGCACCTGCCACGTCACTGTATGGATGTACAGACTGTACGGTCATCTTCCACGTCAGCACTATATGAATTGTACAGTCCACAATATTTTTGCCTGTTTGGCAAAACAAACAGATGGTGATATCTTTCGCATACGACATTCGTTTGAGCCCGTTCAAGTTGCGTTGGGTTCATAATGATGAGGCCTACGAACATGTTTGTTTTGAAGCGATTCTGAACACTTTGACTTTTAGGCATTCCTGGACTCATTTTGGCTCCTGGATCCATTTTTTGATCAATTATATAACCAACGCAGGTTAAAATTAATGGAGGTTCGGTCACATTTGGAAAAGGGGGTCGAACCGGTCGACGACCAACCAAAAATTTGGTGGGTTTTTTAATATGTATATAATGGATGCAACAAAACAAACCACCAAGTACTAATATGGGGGTCGACGGGATTGAACCCCCGACCACCTGCCAAATAGTCCAATGTCATTATCAATACGCCAAGTATAGGACATTGTAAAGTCCGCCCATGGGAAATCATTTAACCCCAAAATATTCCATTTGCAAGGGAGTACGGGTGTGCTCCTAAGTACGGGCATGAAAATCAAGACATGGATACATTTATTGTAGACTGTACGACAGTTGTGGGCATGCATTTCGAGGCAAAGAGCCCATGAGGGGCCTAGAACTGATAGTGATGAAATTTGATGAAAGTACAATAATTTTTGCACGATTTTCACCATGAATACACTAGTGCAGCCATAATTTGGATCCGAGCAGTGGATTTTTGGGCTCATGGAAGAAGCCCACTTTTGTCATTAATTCATGGCACAAATTTCGAGGCGAAGTTGCATCTTTCAGAACAGGTCGAGTTTACAGTAAAAAGTTGTAGAATGACGAGATGGACCCACTGGAGCTGTGTATGCCAATATTTGAGCATCTAGTTGAGCACCTTGGCATGAAAACCAATGTAAGTTTTATGCATTTATGGTTTTTCCTATTTTTGAAAATTGCAAGAGGATGAATGTATGTTGCAGATTATGGTGATCTTTGAGAGTTGCAGCAAGGCAGCAAGATCTGAATTATTGCAGAAAATTCGTTGTTTGAGCCTTGCACACAAACCAAGATGGTGCAATAAGAGGCCATTTGGACACTTCGGCATAAAGTTGTCATGTTTACAACCAAAAGTCTCAGAATTGCGAGACGAGTATGATGATGATGGATTTTTCTTTATTTATTATGTTGCACATGTTTATAATGGGGGGTTTAAAAACCATAGAGTTTACCACTCGTGCACATTTGGGGGTATTTTCCTTAATGGTAATGTTTCCTTGAAATTAATGTTAATGATGTAAAAGGTTGTAATTATCCACTCTTGAAAGTGATGATGAGAGTGAGAAGCATTTTTTTCTATGCCTAAACATTGTAAGCCTTGTTGGCAACATTGTAATGTGTCTTATAGCCACTGTTGAGTGAGAGGCATCATTTTGCCTAGGCTTGTTTTGGCAACATTGTAATGGGTCTTGTAGCCACTGTTGAGTGAGAGGCATTGTTTTTCCTAGGCATGTTTTTGACAACATTGTAATGGGTCTTGTAGCCAATATTAAGTGAGAGGCATTGTTTTTCCTAGGCCTATTTTGGAAACATTGTAGTGGGTCTTGTAGACATTGTTAAGTGAGAGGAATTGTTTTTCCTAGGCTTGTTTTGACAACATTGTAATATGTCTTATAGCCACTATTAAGTGAGAAGCATTATTTTTCCTAAGGCTTGTATTGACAATCATTGTAAACTTATCCATGAGTGTGTTATAAACTCTTGGCTAGTATGGTACTGCTTTGAAAAGTTGTAATCCATGTATTGTTAGCTACATATTTGCATTGATGCAAGTGTTGGCATCAACATCCTCATTCTAAAGTACAAAGGTGAAGGTGAAGAAGGGTGTGGCCTTTCAAAGAAATTTGTTATGCAGATCAAGGAATCAACTACATATTTGTATTCATGCAAGTGTCGGCATTGACATCCTCGTTCCGAGGTACAAAGGTGAAGGAGAAGAAAGGTGTGTCCTGTTAGAGACATTTTTTATGCAGATTAAGCAGTGGGGAAGTGCATCATGAAGTGTAAGACTCTTCCTAGAAGCTGATTGCAGAGATTCAAGTCATAGTTTCTCTCTATACTTTTGGAGGACCAAAAACAATTTTTGTGGGGAGGTGTGATCTAGGAGGATCTCCACACAAAGAAATCATTAATTTGCACACCATGGAGAATATCATTAAAATACTAATTTATGGTAGGTGGTAAAGAATACTTAATACTCGTGAATGATTTATTTAAAATGTAAAAATTATTAATACTTTAAGTGAGTAAGAAACTCATGTATTATTCATGCAAATTGGAAAAATTATTAATGATTGAAGTGAGTTTGAGAATATCACATATTATTAATTTAATTGTTAAAATGGGAAATCAGTTTTGTAAGAGAATCCAACTCACAAATTAGTTTCCTAATTTTAAGGGGAAATTAGTTTCCTAGCTTTAAGGAGGAAGTTAAGGGTCTCATGAGTTGGTTTGGACTCTTCCTCACTTTACCACAAGTGGTTTCCTAGTCTCAAGGAGGAAGTTAAGGGTCTTCCAAGTTGGTTGAGATGCTTTCTCATTTTTTTTTACCTTGAGTGGTTATGAGATCCTAAATTTGTGGATCTTGTCTCCTTGGATTATGGAGCAAGGGAAACTATTTAAACCCCTTCATTAGGAGAGATTTGGGGAGCGTTTTTAGGAGAAAAACAAGAAATTATGTTTGTGGTCTGTAAGCTCCATCATTGGGAGATTTGAGCTCCCCTCCATGGGGATAATGTAGTCCTTCTGGTGTCTAAAGAAATGCCACTTATGTGAGAGCCTTAAGTTCTCTTGTACAAGAGAAGGTTTCTCTGGGATTTCTTCTCTGTAAGGATCATGTGCCACATTTTGTGAGAAGATTTAAGCCTTACTAAAGGAAGGATAATGAAGTGATTCATATTCCAAGCGGATTCAGAGAGGTACCCAACAAATTCTGGTGAACTCCATTAACACATGGGTGTCAAAATCATATGTGTGAGTTTTTATTTTCATTCTTGCTTGATTAAGTAGAGATTTAATTACACAAATGCCCTTAATTATGAAAAATTGCTCATGTTAATATGTCAATGCTTAATGATTATTTTCTCATGTTCACATGTGATTAAGTGTTAGTAAAAGGTCCTCACTAGAGGATTTTTGTAGATAAATATCTCCCAGAAATATCAGATCAATATCGATGAAGTGATTATGTAACTTGATCATAACACCAATTATGGATGAATGAACTGAGTATGATCTTCTCCTTCAAGGTATAAACCCTTGTCAAAACCATCACAGATAGCCATCATAACTTCAAGCTCAAATTGATGGATGGATAGATGAATTGAGTGTGAGAAGAAGAAACCCTTGGCATGAGAGACCATTGGAACCCCAAACAGATGACACATAAACTATGAGAGAAGCAAAGGGTTCGCATCCCCAGGTCGAAATGCATAGCGATGATGAGAGGCTTGGGATTTTTGTTTTCTCAGAAATCCCATGGAGAACACCAAAACATCGATGTCATCAAATACCAGGTTTATGGCCCAAAACTAATGTGAGGGATGAATTATTAAACCAATGAAAGTGTTGACCACTAACAACATATGTATGGAGGAATGCAACCATATTTTCATATAATGTCAAAATCCAACGAAAGGAAATTGATTATATTAAAAACTATCATATTTATTATTTTTTTCAAAATTATCTAAGACAACTTGAATATGAAAAGAAAAGAAATTGTATATCCTTCACTTTGTCACACTCTATTATAGTATGATGCTAATATACAATTGAGAAGAGGATATGTGATGTTAATACACAATTGAGAAGAGGATATGCCAATGATATTAAACACACAATTTAGAAGAGGATATGTCAATATATCTTGATGTTAACAACCATCAATATGGAGGTTGATGCTCTCTCAAAGGGAGAGGGAGAGTTGGAAATGGAAGTAGGTTTTATGGAGCTGATAATAATAAAAAATGGGATAACACAACCATCAATAGTTCGTGACCAACATGATGGTTTGCTTCTAATTTATTTTCACTTGGTTATAAAATAGTGAGTGCTTAGTTTATTTTCAACGGTTATAAATTAATTAATCTTTGATCATGCTCTTGGTTTTGTCTCAAATGTAAAACACATAATTATTTTTATATGTATTAAATTGGTTAACAAATCAAAAACTACAATGAATCTTGATATCTTTTAGTTTTTTTTAAGAGTTCTCCTCTCAAATTACTCACTAAGTGTGTATTCTTTTTGGCACTTTTGAAATTTAATTAAATTTTATTTTCAAATAAAGTTATTTTTCCTTTCAACAATAATATCGTTGTGGACATTGAGAAGAGACTATGACACTAATATTCAACACAAATACTTGAGTACAAGATATAAAGCATTTTTTTTTTTTTTTTGTGTTTGTTAAAATTATGAAATATTAATTTTTCGAAGAAGTTGATGATTGAATCCATATGTTTCACATCCACATAATTATTAATCTATTTTAAGACATGCCTACAAAATTGGATATTAAGAATGAAGGATGGACGTGAAGGTTTTATTTATAAAATGGCGGCTCTGGGATTTTTAAGGTCTCTTTATTAAAATGAGAAAGGACCATTTCAAAGTCAAGAATAACTGACAACTTTTCTTCCACTATTTTGGCTACCATGTAACTCAATTATTGCATTTACACTGTGTAATTCCTTCTTTAAAGATTGAAATGGGCAGTATAGCATTAGAATATCTCATTGTTAACACCCATTTGCTATCCCCTACAATTTTAATTTATACCATGTTCATCTATGTCGTGATGTTTCTTTCCATGTGCATAACTTTGTGTACATATAAATTACTTTAGTTCTCACCAATTGGGATATAGTGCCCATTCTTATGATATATTTCATAATCATTGCATTTGTGTATGATACCAATAAAATGCTTGTTATTTGCTTCTACTTTTAGCCATTGAAATTACATTAGCTTCCACTTTTAGCCATTGAAATTACATTATATTGATGAAATTATGTGATTGAAATAGGGATGTAAGATTTTACCTTTTATTTGAAGGTTTTTAAGGCAAAGTATAATCTTCTTCCAATCTTGGTTATTGATCCAGATTAGATCATCATATAATTTGTCATTTATCTTGGTAATTTCTCAGTGGAAAAAATTGGAGGAATTGGTTGGTAGGTCCCAATTTGGGAAATTGGGGTTCAAAAACTTCTAGAATCATTTTGAGGCATTAAATAGCATTTTTTTGGATTATAATGTATAAAACTTGGGCACACGCCGTTAATGTTGATCTACACACTGATACCTTTCCAATGGTGTGAAAATCACTTCAATCTGAACTCGTATGTGAAAGTTATGTCTCCTACAACTTGACCTACCTTATTGACCACCATGGTACGAGTTGATGCCATGTCAACCCCCATTATTCACACATATGGGGATAGCCACATGTGAACTTTCAATAATATTCTATAAATTCTAAACCTTATCAGTAATTGAAGGTTGAGTATGCATAAACCTTAACCCTAGATGACTATCAATCTATGTTAAGTATCATGTCGCTAGGAGGAGAAAGGGTTCCATTCTTTAGCATTGTATTTGTTCCATAGTTGAGAAGAGAAATAATAGTGGTATTTTGAGAGCATAATAGTGGAGGAAAATATTTTGTAGTAGACATACATGCCACAATGTCAAAGGAAACTCCACAGTGAATGCCTATCTCTTTGTATCTGCATTTCCATAACTAAAGAAAATAGAGCAGAGCATAGGCCTCACCTTCTATATGAGATTTCTCCCATATTGAGTTTACTAGGTGTTTATTTGTATGTGGATGATGTGTTCTTTTTCTCATTTCTTTAATTTTCGTACTTCAATTATTTCATAAATTCAAGCAAAGATAGTAATTACTTAATTCAGGATCTAAGCAAAATTAGTTTGCATAGTCTAATATTTCATGATATTATAAGATATATTGGGATAAACTATTCTAGTGGAATATCCATGGAATTTTACATATCATATTGTTAACAGAGAAATATTCTTTGGGATGTTTGTGGAAAATTACAAGATCTAAGAATTGGCTTATGAAAAAAGACGTGGAGCCCTAGCCACGGTGGATGAGTCTATTCACAACAACCCTCGAGATCTACAAGACATGATATTAATGAGGCTACAATAGCAAGTTGATGATATTTCTCACAATATGATCGTCCTCATGGAAGCTCTAGTAAACAAGATTGGACAATTTGGGGAGGTTGGAGGCTCTAACTCAAAGATCAAATCAAAGGGGAAACTGGGCTCGTCTAAATCTAGACACCAGTCCCACAAAAACATGGTTGATTCTTCCATGGTATCCTTATCCTCAATGGTTTCTTCTTTTTTCATTTCCTTGGTCTAGTCATCAGCGATTGTTTGTTGCTATAATAGTTGTTTGATGACTAAGGTCATGGAATTGATCCGTTGAGGGAAGGTTTTCTTAGAATGGTTCATTTGGTGGTATGAAAAAAAGTTATCCATCCCAAATCATCCATATTTAGTGTAAGGCCTAGGGGTTTTGGTGGCTTTGGCGGGTTATTATTGTTCTTAAAGAATGGAATAAAAGGTTTCTTCTTGGAAGACCCTTCACCAACGTTTTTCTCGAGGTCCACTACTTCATTAGAGAGATTTTTTTTCAGTGTGATCACATTTTCTAGATCCTTAGGTTCTCTTTCGGGAGGTTTGGTCAAGAGTAAAAATTTCTTCCTGCTTGTTTTAGTTTCTTCGGTTGTGGCATGCTTGCCTAAAGAAAGCATCTCTTTCTCAACATCCTTAGCTTCTTTAAAATTCTGGTCCAAAGTATATTTTCGAGTTCATTTAACGAACATGCCTATGGAGGGATGTAACAATGAAGTATAGTATTTTACAGTCAAGGGTTCTATAGAAACAGTCTCGGTAGTGAACTTATTGAGGATAGTAGTGAAAGGTTGGTTAAAATCCTTTACCTTCTCCTTTTTCTCCATCTTTAAGGCCACCGGTTCTTTGAATAAGGTTGTGGGAGTCTTCTCGTCCTTGAACTTTCCAGGGAAGGCCTTTTCAAAATCCTTCCAGTTGGTTATGGAATCAATTGGTGGGTTGTAATACCATGTAGAGGACTTACTCTCAAAAGTGTAAGGAAAGAGTCTACAAACCACATCTTCGTGGTGGATGTCAAGGAGTCATGTGGCTAAAAAGAAGTTCTTGATGTAATCTTTCGGTGAACAATCTTTTTCCGGGTCAAACTTTGGGAGAAGTCTTTCAAGACATTTAATCAGTTCATGCATAAGACCAGATAAATTTAAAGCACCTCAGGACATACACAATGGGACTACATTCTGGTTGTGAGCCATGTGTTTTTTCTAATCAAATCCTGACTGTTCACCATCAAAGTGGTGCTCGGAACCAGGAGGAGTAGGACCAAGAGGTGTAGGAGGGATTTGGTCCAAGGGTAGAGGTATTTACTATAGAATGGTTTCAATCAAATCCTCTATGAATTCAACAAGAATGTTGGATCAGTTCTTGGGTCGATTCACATGGGAAGATCTCCTCCTAATTAGTGTTTAAGCTACGGGTAAATGACCAAGTAACTTAGCGTACAAATGTGTGAAGCACCGAGTTTCAACAAACTTCTCCTTAGGAATGGGATACCAAGCTTCGAAATTGGTTTCTGCACTTGTAGCAACACTTTTAAATGCAAGATTGGAATCTTCTAAGATTATATCTTGCTCGGAATGGATATGTGGTATCTGTTGTTAAACAAGGATGTTATCAGAGGACTAACTATGTGGTTGTCAAAAGCTACCGCTAAGCCATACAAATCAATCCCTCCTTCTAGTGCCAATTATGTTGAGACGAAAAAAATTCCCTTCAACAGTAAGGGGTACTCCCCAATGCACGGTCCCAATTAGACTATGCACTGTTTGGTTTAGGAGACCCATCTAGATTCTAGCCTGGATTTCATTACTAGGTTTGATGGGTGATTGGATGGTTGTGGATGAAATAACAAATGCAGATGCAAACTAACTAAGTACAGAAATAAAACCTATCCTATCCTATCCTAGCTAGGAGAAATTATGGTGACCAATGAGCAACTAGAAATGTAACTAATCCCTACAAAAGGCTTCTTCCAACTAGTTGTAAGAAGCAACAAGTTTAGACAACACATGCATACAAACAACATAACCAGATAAGTCTAAGATATGAAATTACATACATAAACTACTCATTATCTCAGGACAAAGATAAGAAAGAGGAAACTAAACCAAAAGAAAGATTTATATTTGTATAAGAACAGTCTATAAGAAGAAGAACTTTCTTACAGAGCATGTAAACAACATAAGAGTTTGTTGAAAGTAGTTTACAACAAGCTACTCTCCACAATAGTTATTCTCTCTAACAAAATGGCCCTCAGGGCTTCTCAATATTAATTCTAAAAGTAGTTTTTGAATATACAATGCTTGAAGAGACCCTTCAAAATGGCCCTCTTCCTCTACTTAAAGTAATTTGAGTAACTGCTAGTAGGGTTTTCTTGGATTCTGCAAGAAGTAGTTACAATTACTTTCAACTTCCCCTTCTAAAATGTTGTTGACAAGTGTTAGAATGGGACGAAGCTAATGATGGTTGGAAAAAAGAGAAAATATAGGGTAGTTGTAGGAAAATTTGTATTTGTTATTTTGTCTTATTTACTTGTCTTTGTCTTTCATGTAAGTTTCACAAGCTTCATGTTGTCCTCCGATTGATATAAATCTCTGGTACAAGATTTCTTCAATGGAAGTTGTGTGGGAGGTCGAGTTGTTTGAAATGGTTTTCATGTCCCTTGTCATATTAGCCATGAAATCCTAGATCATAGTTTGAGTCTTGGTCTGCCAAACGAGGTGCTCCTCCATTGAGTCTATTGTCACCTTTGTAGCTTCCTGAGAATCCTCTTGTATTTCATTCATATTTCACTGGATTTCTTCAAAGAGTTGTTCTTTTGTCTTGGACTTCCCAAGCTCTTTGATGGGAGGTAGATTTCATTAATGCCTCAAAACATTTGCATCCTTGTAAAGTTGTGCACAGATGGCCAATGAACTCTGTGTTTCCTTTTCATCCTTCTCCCCACCTTATTGGCAACGATCAAGGGAAGCATAATTGATTTTCCTTTCCCATTATGGAGTATGAGGCAACTCAGTTGGAGCATCCAAGTTCCTAGCAATTCATCATTGCATATCATTCAAGCCTTTGTAGATGGCAATGAATTGGACATTCTTGGATTGTATAGAGCTATGTTGAGCTATTATTTTCACTTCCAAATGCTAGAATACTTGAAGGTGGGCATACATGTTTGTAGTTGACTCATTGAGCTCTACCTTGACCTTCTCAATGCATGCCTTTAACTCTTTGAGGTCCTTTATATTTCTTTTCTCACCTGACTTATTCCTCCAACTCCCTAATGTGGTCATCCTTCTCTTTGTTTTGACGACGCAGATCCTTAAGGTTCTATTTCATTTCCAATATGAAAGCAGTGTCGACATATGCAATAGAAAGTGAGTCTTTTCTGACATCTTCTGTCACTAGAGTCTCTATGAAAATTGATAAGGGGTTACCTTTGGTAACTAGGATTTTTCTAGTTTGTCTTTGAAAAATCCTATCGATGGCCTTCTCGAATTAGAATTGATGTATATTTTCCACTTTGTTGGGCTTATAGGGTGTGAGAAGTCCCAACCCTAGCTCATCAACTGGGAGGTGACCACCAGTGAGTGGAAATTTTGCTGAAAAATCTGAGATTTCAGTGTCCATGGGGGAGCATCGTTTTTTAGTGCATCCTCATCTCTTTTCCTTGGATCCTCTTGAGGTGATTTTGTTGCAGCCTCATTTGTTTCTCTTTTCTCTACTACTACTACTTATGTTATTTCTATGGCCATTGCAGCCTTTGCTGCTATTGTGGTCGTTGCTACCACTTTGGCTTTAGCTTCCTCTTACTATCATTTCTTCTCAGAAGTGTCCTCCTTCTTCTTATGTAATTTTTGTTGGGTATGTGTTATATTCTTTGCATATGTGTGTGTGGGCGCATCAGATTCGACAACTACGTCTGACGATCCCAACTTTTTTGGGGGCAGTTTTTCTATTTTAGCGGATTTTGTTATTTTTAGTGGCTTTCTAAATTAATCTTGGATTAAGGGATTAGGGTTTTGGTAGCTACGAAATACCTAAAAAAATTGTATATATTGTATAGTGAATGGTGAAATTAATACAATGAAGAGTTGAAAGGTGTTGCACCAAGGAAGGCTGGTTTTCTCCCGGTTAAGAGTTTCCGATGTAAATCTTTGTGTACTATGTGTATGAGCCATTGATTAATTTATGTTATGCTTAAGAATCTATATGTATTTCTTTACTTCACAGGTTTAAAACTTACACTTTGTCTTTCTTCCTTATTTTCTTATCTGCGACTGCCTCCTCAGATTCTCTTTGTCCTCTATGTTCAGACTCTTTGACTTCCTTCTTATTTTTGTTTACCTCAGCCTCGATCTATGTAGTGGATTTTCTTTTCCTCTCTTGTTATATTGTTTCCTTTGATTTAGAAACTGAAGTTGTAATCATGGCTATCGATGCTACTATTTCCGCCTTTTCTTCATCTTTCTTCTATGCCTCTTCTCAAGCCTTTTCCTCATATGAGATCACGCCAAGTGGTTTTCCTTTTCGCCTCAAGGTAAATTCATGATAATTTTGGGCACAACAATTGATCTCTTGTTCTTCCCACTTGGTTGATGTGTATTCTCATCTATGTCTGTGCTTGATGCAATATTCCTTGACCACATTCTTCAGGTCATGCCTTCAAAATCTATATTCTCCGAAGTGGAACGATAACAATGTGTCCACCTCGGCTTGAGCATGTTTAACGTCTCCAAAGGAGTATGATTTGAACCATAATGGTAAAGGAGGCCAAATGGCCTTCTTATCTCTATACATTTATGCTTTGACTCTATGGATTATGGTATAATATGTGATCTCTTTCAATAATAGCTTGTCAAGGACAAATATAGGGAGAAAATAAGGATATTTTAAGGCTCCATATATTCTTATATACATCCCATACTCCAGAAGATACCAATATCCTATTCTTCGCACTATTGCTTGGGCCTCATCGATTATGTAGTGCATAGGTGAATCTAAAATGAATTGGTACAAGGGAGCCAAGAAGTAATCATAAATTTTGTGATACTCGGTTATGTACTTGTGATCCCAAAGAAATTTGCAGTAGATTTGAATAGGAGGATTGGTTGGCTTCCATGCCTAGACCATCTTAGGATATTGGTGGCATACACATACCATGTCCAGAAGGTAGGAGGACATGTGAAAACAAGGAAACTTGTCGGGGGTGGTCTCCTTGGCTACTCTTATAGAGTCATCTAGGGATGTTGATAGAATATCATCCCAATTGAAGGGTGACCCAACATTGATGCAACAACATATGAAGGGAACTAGAGATAATGTGATCTTGGAAGTGTCATGTTCTATGTACAAACTACACAACATTGCAATAACATACTAGTATGGCGTCATCAACAAGCTAGTGGTATATTCACTTGACGGTATTATTTTGAATTACTTTCCAGGATTGTAGCAGAATTTGCATGGATCTTTTTCCTTTAATGAAAATTTCTTAATAAGGTCTTCATTCAATGACAAATCCCCTTTCTCCAAGTGATAGTTGAGGCTATGTTCGATGCTCGAAATGATGCTATTGAGTGTCCGCTAGCATTGAGGATGTGTATATTGTCCAGGTCTACATGTCTAACTATCCATGAAATTGCATCTTCACAGGGGAAGACTGTTTTGTGGGTTGTCACCCTATGTAATTTTGACTTCATGATGTTCGAAAATATTTTGAGATCAGGGTTATCTTCTGTTTCCTAGGGAAAAATTTGGTTTTTGAACCTCTGAAAGACTTCGCCCCATTTAACTAAAATCCCCTTGTCAATAAATCCATTTGTATCATCATAAATTGGCCCTAGGATGCCTACCTCTTCTTCTTGGTGGCTTCCTCTTGTAGAGGCCTCTATCATGGGAGATTTGCTTGCAACCTTCTTGTGGGGCGACATTCTCGAATCTTAAAAAAAAATATTTACTATTAATACATCAAACCATTGATAACAAAATATCATTCTAACTACTTTAGAGTGTAAATAAGCTATGAGGTAAAGCATATAACATTAGCTTCCGCAATTAGGTGATTTCTTGGGATTTTGGGCAGGATCGATGGTTAATGACAAACTCATCAATACAAACCTGTATTGACGACTGAAGAGTTTATTGTGCCGATATTGGGAGGTGAGTCATCATCTGAAGAGGAGAGGAGAATGGATCACATGGAGAAATTCCAGATGAATTTTGGGGCAAGTCTCCAATGGAGGAAGATATTAGGTGTATGGGCATCAATGACACCAATATTATCGACACGGAGGAGGTCTTCACTGGTGTCGATCACATGAAATTCTGACAAGGAAAACCTATATCAATATTGTTTGGACTAACTTCAATGACAAAGGAAACATAGTACTGGAGTCAGTCATATGAACTTTTCCGACAAAGGAAACATAGTGTCATAGTCGGTCACATGAAGTTTACCGTTATGGAACAACTAGTATCGGTAACAATTGATGGAAGTTCGCTGATATATGATCGATGGTGTCGATAACAATGGTTGAAAGTTTATTAATACATGAAGGACAGTACTGGTGAGGTTTACATAAATTTCATCGATATGCCAGGTTAGTATTGGCGGGATTTACATAAACCTTTTCGATATGGTATTGAACTCAAAATTCAACAAAGTCCTCAACCCAAAAATGTGACTACGTGTAAAGCTAACGTCAACATGACGTCAAAACGTTGACGCAACAATGACGTGGCATAATGTAAACCACATGGAAGTACAATAGATAAATTGATGTGGCAGGTACAACTACATTTTGATGATGTGGCACCTCGGTGGCTGGTGAGATGGCAGTTTTATGGGTGATGAGGTGGCACCAAGTGGTCCAATCTGGGGTTGCCATGTGGTAGCACCCAATTGGTCGAGTTGTTTCAACCATATAACAAAATGTTTTTAAGGGGTTGGCCAGGGTCAAACCCATGATCTCCAGGCTCGGGTCAAAATGACTTACCAACTGGACTACAAGGTGGTGCTTGTTATTGATCCGAAAAAAAGGTCTTTTAAAGACTATGGTTGAGTTTTAAAACATGAGTTAATTAACCATTTAGGAATTTGATGAAAGAGGAAGAATTAATGATGTAACATAGTAGCCATAATAAAATATATAGATCTAGAAATAATCACAAAGAAACAACAAACCATAACAACAAAGTTGTTAATGGAGTTCGACAATCTCGCCTACATCTCCAGGCCTTTGTCTCAGTGAGTGAGGCTTTCTTATTTCTCTTCAAAGATTCAAAAATACATCATAAAAGTGCCAAATGGATTACAAAATTATCTAGCTATGTTTTGCTAGATCTCAAGAACCCATCACAACTGACAACACTGAAAACGAATGAATGAAGCTCCCAGAAATGGCCCACAAAGTTGCTCTCCTCAATAGCTTCCCTGCATAAAAATGTCTTGGACTGTCAATTTCCTCAGAATTTTCCTGCTTTGAACCTCTCCTCAGGGTGCCAAGAACCTCTAGTTTATATCATCTTGAATTTGGAAACAAACTCCCAACTCCCCCCCAAGATTTGGCCTCAAAAAGGGCTCCAGATCCTCCAATAATGGCCAAAATCTCTCAATAGCAGGCCAAAAATCAATTAAAATCATAATATAAGGTTTAAAAAACCACTTTTGGTCAAAAATAGGGCACAACCCCCAATCCCTGGGCTCCTGGTCACATGTGTGCCCTCCATGTGGCCCTGGTCTGGTGCTAACACAATGGCCCCCCAACATAGGCTCCTGGTTTTTGTGTGCATGGTCATATGGTTGTGGGCTAAACCACCACGCTCTTTGAAATAGCTAGACCCTGGTCATAGCCCCTCATTACACGCCCTGGTTGGTGGGCTAGCCAGACCGACCGATGTTTACCCCATAAATCTGCGCCAACTGTATAATGGAGTGATCTGGGTCACATGGTAAAGGCTGTATGGAAACGCGTCGGGGCTAGGGCTAGGCCCCAACCCTTAACTCCACCGAATTTACAAAATGGAAAGTTTAAATAATATATTTAAACTATAGTGGTTAAGAATCAATGTGGGTGGGCTGGTAGCCCGGCCTTGCAAAAGCACTCGCCCGAACCGGAGGTCAGGGTTCGACTCCCGTAGAGTCCAAACAATTTTTCTAAACAAACCAACAATTGGAGGGGTTCCACGTGGAATCCCAAGACTGGGCCACCTGGCGCCATCACACTTTTCATCAAATAACCACGTGTCAAGATATGATTCAACACGTCAACACCTGCCCACGTCACCATGCCAAATCACTGCCACGTCACTACCTTGCCACATCGTCCCATGCCAACTCAGATGTACGGGCATGCCACGTGTCACCCTTGTAGTGGTGCCACATGTCACAATATAACTCATCCACCTATCAGACATCAACTTCCCAGTCAACGCACCAACCACGTCACTATATGACTGTACGGACTGTACAATAAGCTTCCATGTCAACATTGTACGGACTTTACAGTCAACAATATTTTTGCATGTTTGGTAAAATGAACAGATCTTGATATATTTCACTTATGATGTTTTCTTGGGCCCATTCAATTTGCATTGGGTTCGTAACAACGAGGCCTATGAACACGTCTGTTTTGAAGTGATTATGAGCACTTTGATTTTTAGGCCTTCCTAGACCCATTTTGGCTCCTAGATCCATTTTTGGATCAATCCTCCCCACTAAGACCTTTTGGTCCTCCAAAAGGTTAAAAAATTGACCTCACTGATTACATACTCATAAGGATAAAATAAAACACTATGTTGTACAAAATGATGTTATAAAAGGTCATCATTACAACATGTGTGATTACATTAATGGAAGCAAAATACAATGAAGATGTAACATCCACTTCTGGAAAAACCAAGTGAATGGCTTCTTTCCTTCATGTTGTTTCTCTTGCTTCGCTGGTACTGCCTCTTCCTTTGTGAGTACATGCGCAATATTTTTGTCCTTCTTTGGACGAAGCTCCGGATTAAGCTTCCAACATTTAGCCTTTTGATGTCCACCCTTGTTGCAATAAGTGCAGTGGTTTTTCGACATCCAAACTTGCTCGCCCTTCTCTTTCTTCTGTTGTGGAGTTGAGTCTTTATGTTGTGTCTCCTTCCTGGTCCACAGAAATTTGTTGTACAAATATTGTCTCTTCCAACACTTGGCCACACAATGCTTGGGTGAATGACAAAATGTACAAGGATACATATTCCACAAGTTTTGGATTACATGATTATGTTTCTTATAATCAAAAAAAGATTTGGAACAACCATGACCATTATACCTTTCTTTCTTATCTTCACTTTTCTTTGGAGATGAATTGCATTCACTATCATCATCATGGAGTGATACACCATCACCTTTCATGAATTGTTCCCGCAATGACTTAAGTTGGTCATTTGAAGCATCACTTGCTTCCCATGTTTTAGAGCATTCTCCAATCTCCTCTTTACCATATCCCATTCCTAAATAACAAGGTATTTCCACAACCTCTATGCGATTAAAGATACCTTGGACCTTATTTCCAAGGCCCTTTCCTTCATAACTCGTCTTGGTTAGCAATTTCAAACCTATACCTCTTGTATGTTTTTCAAATGCACCAAAAGAACCATCTTGATGGGAACAATGTGAAATTGATGAATTACTTCCACTGGATACCTCATAGATGATTTTTGAATCAGTTGTAGAAGGAAATTCCTTCAATTCTTCTTCATTTTTGTCAGTTTTTGAATATTTCCCTTTAAACAATCTCTTTCATTCCAAGTAATCTTCATACAACACTTTCACCATCTCTGCCATGGCAAAGAGAGTATTTCAAAAATCCTTCTCATCTTGAGAAAATCCCTCTTTAGATGCCATTTTCTTACTTTGAGATGTCCTCTTTCTCGATCCAATCTCAGGATTCTCTTCAACAAGCTCACCTTCACCACGATTCAGCCTTTCCCTGGTAATCATGCAAACTCAAAAACCAACTGTCAACCTGCTATGATACCACTTGATCTAAAAAAGATCTTATAAAGACTATGGTTGAGTTTTAAAACATAAGTTAATTAACCATTTAGGAATTTGATGAAAGAGGAAGAATTAATGATGTAACATAGCAGCCATAATAAAATATACAGATCTAGAAATAAGCACAAAGAAACAACAAACCATAACAACAAAGTTGTTAACGGAGTTCGACAATCTTGCCTATGTCTCCGGGCCTCTGTCTCAGTGGGTAAGGCTTTCTTATTTCTCTTCAAAGATTTAAAAGTACATCATAAAAGTTCCAAATGGTATACAAATTGATATGGTTGTGTTCTTATAGATCTCAAGAACCCATCACAACTAACGACACTAAAAACGGATGAACAAAGCTCCCAGAAATGGCCCGCAAAGTTGCTCTCCTCAATAGCTTCCTTGCATAAAAATGGCTTGGACTGTCAATTTCCTTATCATTTTCCTGTTCTTAACCTCTCCTCAGGCTGCAAAGAACCTCTGGTTTATATAGGCTTGAATTTGTCAACAAAATCCCAACTTCCCCCCAAGATCTGGCCTCAAAAATGGCTCCAGATCTTCCAATAATGGGCAAAATCTGTCAATATCAGGCCAAAAATCAATTAAAATCATAATATAAGGTTTAAAAAATAACTTTTGGTCAAAAATAGGGTGCATCCCCCGATCCCCGGGCTCCTGGTCACATGTGCGCCCTCCATGTGGCCCTGGTATGGTGCTAACACACTACCCCCCTGACATAGGCTCCTGGTTTTTGTGTGCATGGCCATATGGCCGCGGGCTAAACCGCCACGCTCTCCGAAATAGTTAGAACCTAGTCATAGCCACTGGTTACGTTCCCTGGTCAGCAGGCTAGCCCGACTGACCAACGCTAACCCCATAAATCTGCGCCAATTGTATAAGGGAGTCATCTAGGTCACATGGTAAAGGTCGTATGGAAACACGTTGGGGCTTGGTCTAGGCCCCAGCCCTTAACTCCACCGAATATACACAATGGTAAGTTTAAATAATATATTTAAACTATAGTGGTTAAGAATCAATTTCGGTGGGCTGGTAGCCCAGCCCTGCCAAAGTGCTCGCCCAGACCAAAGGTCACGGGTTCGACTCCCATAGAGTCCAAACAATTTTGCTAAACAAACCAACCAATGGAGGGGTGCCACGTGGTAGCCCAAGACTGGGCCACGTGGCACCATCACATTTTCCATCAAACAACCACATGTCAAGATATGATTCGCACACGTCAACACCTTCCCACGTCACCATGCCAACTCACTGTCATGTCACTACCATGCCAACTCACGGATGTGCCACGTGTCACCTTTGCAGTGGTGACACGTGTCACCAAATAAATTGTCCACCCGTCAGCCATCAACTACCCAGTCAGCGCACCTGACACGTCACTGTATGGACGTACGGACTGTATGGTCAGCTTCCATGTCAGCACTGTACGAACTGTACAATCAACAATATTTTTCCCTATTTGGCAAAACGATCAGATTGCGATATCTTTCACATACGAAATTCGTTTGAGCCCGTTCAAGTTGCGTTGGGTTCATAATGACAAGGCCTACACACATGTTTGTTTTGAAGCGATTCTGAGCACGTTGATTTTTAGGCATTCCTGGACCCATTTTGGCCCCTGGATCCATTTTTTGATCAATTATATAACTAACATAGGTTAAAATTAATGGAGGTTCGGTCACATTTGGAAAAAGGGGTCGAACCAATCAACGACCAACCAAAACTTTGGTGGGTTTTTTAATATGTATATAACGGTTGCAAAAAAACAAACCACCAAGTACTAATATGGGGGTCGGCGGGATTGAACCCCTGACCACCTGCCAAATAGTCCAATGTCGTTATCAATATGCCAAGTATAGGACATTGTAAAGTTCGCCCATGGGAAATCATTTAACCCCAAAATATTCCATTTGCAGGGGAGTACGGATGTGTTCCTAAGTACGAGCATGAAAATCGAGACATGCCTACATTTATTGTAGACTGTACGAAAATTGTGGACACACATTTCGAGGCAAAGACCCTAGGAGGGGCTTGGAACTGACAATGACTAAATTTGATAAAAGTACAATCATTTTTGCACGATTTTTCACCATGAATCCACTAGTGAAGTCATAATTTGGATCCGAGCAGTGGATTGTTGGGCTCATGGAAGAAGCCCACTTTTGTCATTAATGCATGGCACAAATTTTGAGGTGAAGTTGCATCTTTCAGAACAGGTCAATTTTACAGTCAAAAGTTGCAGAATGATGAGACAGACCCACTAGAGCTGTGTATGCCAATATTTGAGCATCTAGTTTAGTGCCTTGGAATGAAAACCAATGTAAGTTTTATGCATTTATGGTTTTTCCTATTTTTAAAAATTGCAAGAGGATGAATGCATGTTGCATATTCTAGTGATCTTTGAGTGTTGTAGCAAGGCAGCAAGATCTGAATTATTGTAGGAAATTTGTTGTTTGAGCCTTGCACACAAACCAAGATCGTGCGGTAAGAGGCCATTTGGACACTTCGACATAAAGTAGTCATGTTTACAACCAAAAGTCTCAGAATTGCAAGACGAGTATGATGATGATGGAATTTTCTTTATTTATTACGTTGCACATGTTTGTAATGGGGGATTTAAAAACCATAGAGTTGACCACTCGTGCACATTTGGGAGTATTTTCCTTAATGGTAATGTTGCCTTGAAATTAATGTTAATGGTGTAAAAGGTTGTAATTATCCACTCTTGAAAGTGATGATGAGAGTGAGAAGCATTTTTTTCTATGCCTAAACCTTGTAAGCCTTGTTGGCAACATTGTAATGTGTCTTATAGCCATTGTTGAGTGAGAGGCATCATTTTGCCTAGGCTTGTTTTGGCAACATTGTAATGGGTCTTGTAGCCACTATTGAGTGAGATGCATTATTTTTCCTAGGCATGTTTTTGACAACATTGTAATGGGTCTTGTAGCCAATATTAAGTGAGAGACATTTTTTTTCCTAGGCCTATTTTGGAAACATTGTAGTGGGTCTTGCAGACATTGTTAAGTGAGAGGAATTGTTTTTCCTAGGCTTGTTTTGACAACATTGTAATATGTCTTATAGCCACTATTAAGTGAGAAGCATTATTTTTCCTAAGGCTTGTATTGACAATCATTGTAAACTTATCCATGAGTGTGTTCTAAAGTCTTGGCTAGTATGGTACTTCTTTGAAAAGTTGTAATCCATGTATTGTCAGCTACATATTTTCATTGATGCAAGTGTTGGCATCAACATCCTCATTCTAAAGTACAAAGGTGAAGGTGAAGAAGGGTGTGGACTTTCAAAGACATTTGTTATGCAGATCAAGTAATCAACTACATATTTGTATTCATGCAAGTGTCGTCATTGACATCCTCGTTCCGAGGTACAAAGGTGAAGGAGAAGAAAGGTGTGTCCTGTCAGAGACATTCTTTATGTAGATCAAGTAGTGGGGAAGTGCATTGTGAAGTGTAAGACTCTTCCTAGAAGGTGATTGCGGAGATTCAAGTCATAGTTTCTCTCTACACTTTTGGAGGACCAAAAACACTTTTTGTGGGGAGGTGTGATCCAGGAGGATCTCCACACAAAGAAATCATTAATTTTCACACCATGGAGAATATCATTAAAATACTAATTGATGGTAGGTGGCAAAGAATACTTAATACTCGTGAATGATTTATTTAAAGTGTAAAAATTATTAATACTTTAAGTGAGTAAGAAACTCATGTATTATTCATGCAAATTGGAAAAATTATTAATGATTGAAGTGAGTTTGAGAATCTCAGATATTATTCATTTAATTGTTAAAATGGGAAATTAGTTTTGTAAGAGAATCCAACTCACAAATTAGTTTCCTAATTTTAAGGGGAAATTAGTTTCCTATCTTTAAGGAGGAAGTTAAGGGTCTCATGAGTTGGTTTGGACTCTTCCTCACTTTACCACAAGTGGTTTCCTAGTCTCAAGGAGAAGTTAAGGGTCTTCCAAGTTGGTTGAGATGCTTTCTCATTTTTTTTCCTTGAGCGGTTATTAGATCCTAAATTTGTGGATCTTGTCTCCTTGAATTATGGAGCAAGGGAAACTATTTAAACCCCTTCATTAGGAGAGATTTGGGGAGCTCTCTTAGGAGAAAAACAAGCAATCATGTTTGTGGTCTGTAAGCCCCATCATTGGGAGTTTTGATCCCCCTTCCATGGGGAGAATGTAGTCCTTCTGGTGTCTAAAGAAATGTAACTTATGTGAGAGCCTTAAGTTCTCTTGTACAAGAGAAGGTTTCTCTGGAATTTCCGCTCTGTAAGGATCATGTGCCACATTTTGTGAGAAGATTTAAGCCTTACTAAAGGAAGGATAATGAAGTGATTCATATTCCAAGCGGATTCTGAGAGGTACCCAACAAATTCTGGTGAACTCCATTAACACATGGGTGTCAAAATTATATGTGTGAGTTTTTGTTTGCATTCTTGCTTGATTAAGTAGAGATTTAATTACACAGATGCACTTAATTATGAAAAAATTCTCATGTTAATATGTCAATGCTTAATGATTATTTTCTCATGTTCACATGTGATTAAGCGTCAGTAAAAGGTCCTCATTAGAGGATTTTTGTAGAGAAATATCTCCCAGAAATATCGGATCAATATGGATGAAGTGAGTATGTAACTTGATCATAACACCAATTATGGATGTATGAACTGAGTATGATCTTCTCCTTCAAGGTATAAACCCTTGTCAAAACCATCACAGATAGACATCGTAACTTCAAGCTCAAATTGATGGATGGATAGATGAATTGAGTGTGAGAAAAAGAAACCCTTGGCATGAGAGACCATTCGAACCCCAAACCGATGACACAGAAACTATGAGAGAAGCAAATGGTTCGCATCCCCAGGTCGAAATGCATAGCGATGACGAGAGGCTTGGGCTTTTTGTTTGCTCAGAAATCCTAAGGAGAACACCATAACATCGATGTCATCAAATACCAGGTTTATGGCCCAGAACTAATGTGAGGGATGAATTATTAAACCAAAGAAAGTGTTGACCACTAACAACATATGTATGGAGGAATGCAACCATGTTTTCATATAGTGTCAAAACCGAGCAAAAGGATATTGACTATATTAAAAACTATCATATTTATTATTTTTTTCAAAATTATCTAAGACAACTTGAATATGAAAAGAAAAGAAATTGTATATCCTTCACTTTGTCACACTCTATTATAGTATGATGCTAATAAACAATTGAGAAGAGGATATGTGATGTTAATACACAATTGAGAAGAGGATATGCCATTGATATTTAAACACACAATTTAGAAGAGGATATGTCAATATATATTGATGTTAACACCCATCAATATGGAGTTTGATTATCTCTCAAAGGGAGAGGGAGAGTTGGAAATGGAAGTAGGTTTTATGTAGAAGATAATAGTAAAAAATGGGATAGCACAACCATCAATAGTTCGTGACCAACATGATGGTTTGCTTCTAATTTATTTTCACTTGGTTATAAAATAGTGAGTGCTTAGTTTATTTTCAACGGGTTATAAATTAATTAATCTTTGATCATGCTCTTGGTTTTGTCTCAATGTAAAATACATAATTTTTTTTATATATATTAAATTGGTTAACAAATCAAAAACTACAATGAATCTTGATATCTTTTAGTTTTTTAAGAGTTCTCCTCTCAAATTACTCACTAAGTGTGTATTCTTTTTGGCACTTTTGAAATTTAATTAAATTTTATCTTGAAATAAAGTTATTTTTCCTCCACAACAATAATATCGTTGTGGACATTTAGAAGGGGATATGTCACTAATATTCAACACAAATACTTGAGTAGAAGATATAAAGCATTGTTTTTTTTGTGTTTGTTAAAATTATGAAATATTTATTTTTGGAACAAGTTGATGATTGAATCCATATGTTTCACATCCACATAATTATTAATCTATTTTAAGACATGCCTACAAAATTGGATATTAAGAATGAAGGATGGATGTGAAGGTTTTATTTATAAAATGGTGGCTCTGGGATTTTTAAGGTCTCTTTATTAAAATGAGAAAGGACCATTTCGAAGTCAAGAATAAATGACAACTTTTCTTCTACTATTTTGGCTACCATGTAACTCAATTATTGAATTTCCACTATGTATTTCCTTTTTTAAAGATTGAAATGGGCAGTATAGCATTAGAAGCTCTCATTGTTAACACCCATTTGTTATCCCCTACAATTTTAATTTATACCATGTTCATCTATGTCGTGATGTTTCTTTCCATGTGCATAACTTTGTGTACATATAAATTACTTTAGTTCTCACCAATTGGGATATAGTGCCCATTCTTATGATATATTTCATAATCATTGCATTTGTGTATGATATCAATAAAATGCTTGTTATTTGCTTCTACTTTTAGCCATTGAAATTACATTATATTGATGAAATTATGTGATTGAAATAGGGATGCAAGATCCTACCTTGTATTTGAAGGTCTTTAAGGCAAAGTATAATCTTCTTCCAATCCTGGTTATTGATCCATATTAAATCACCATATAATTAGTCATTTATCTTGGTAATTTCTCAGTGGAAAAAGTTGGAGGAATTCGTTGGTAGGTCCCAATTTGGGAAATTGGGGTTCAAAACCTTCTAGAATCATTTTGAGGCATTAAATAGCATTTTGGGGGATTATAATGTACAAAACTTGTGCACACACCCTTAATGTTGATCTACACACTGATACCTTTCCAATGGTGTGAAAATCACCTCAATCAGAACTCGTATGTGAAAGTTATGTCTCCTACAATTTGACCTACCTTATTGACCACCATGGTATGAGTTGATGCCATGTCAACCCCCATTATTCACACATATGGGGATAGCCACATGTGAACTTTCAATAATATTCTATAAATTCTAAACCTTATCACTAATTGAATGTTGAGGATGCATAAAGCCTAACCCTAGACGACTATCGATCTATGTTAAGTATCATGTCGCTAGAAGGAGAAAGGGTTCCATTCTTTAGCATTGTATTTGTTCCATAGTTGAGAAGATAAATAGTAGTGGTAGTTTGAGAGCATAATAGTGGAGGAAAAGATTTTGTAGCAGACATACAGGCCACAATGTCAATGGAAACTCCACAGTGAATGCCTATATCTTTGTATCTACATTTCCATAACTAAAGAAAAGAGAGTAGAGCATAGGCCTCACCTTCCATATGGGATTTCTCCCATATTGGGTTTACTAGGTGTTTATTTGTATGTGGATGATGTGTTCTTTTTCTCATTTCTTTCATTTTCGTACTTCAATTATTTCATAAATTCAAGCAAAGATAGTAATTACTTAATTCAGGATCTAAGGAAAATTAGTTTGCATAGTCCAAAATTTCATGATATTATAAGATATATTGGGATAAACTATTCCAACGGAATATCCATGGAATTTTACATATCATATTGTTATCAGAGCAATATTCTTTGGGATGTTTGTGGAAAATTGCAAGATCTAAGAATTGGCTTATGAAAAAAGTCGTGGAGCCCTAGCCATGGTGGATGGGTCTATTCACAACAACCCTCAAGATCTAGAAGACAGGATATTAATGAGGCTACAAGAACAAGTTGATGATATTTCTCACAATATGAATGTCCTCATGACAACTCTAGTAAACAAGCTTAGACAATTTGGGGAGGTTGGAGGCTCTAACTCAAAGATCAAATCAAAGGGGAAACTGGGCTCGTCTAAATCTAGACACCAGTCCCACAAAAACATGGTTGATTCTTCCATGGTATCCTTATCCTCAATGGTTTCTTCTTTTTTCGTTTCCTTGGTCTAGTCATCAACGGTTTTTTGTTGGTATAATAGTTGTTTGATGACTAAGGTCATGGAATTGATCCATTGAGGGAACTTTTTCTCAGAATGGTTCATTTGGTGGTATGGAAAAAAGTTATCCATGCCAAAATCATCCATATTTAGTGTAAGGCCTAGGGGTTTTGGTGGATTTGGAGGGTTATTATTGTTCTTAAAGAATGGAATATAAGGTTTCTTCTTGGAAGACCCTTCACCAACGTTTTTATTAAGGTCCTCTACTTCATTAGAGAGATTTTTTATCAGTGTGATCACATTTTCTAGATCCTTAGGTTCTCTTTCGGGAGGTTTGGTCAAGAGTAAAAGTTTCTTCCCGCTTGTTTTAGTTTCTTCTGTTGTGGCATGCCTACCTAAAGAAACCATCTCTTTCTCAACATCCTTAGCTTCTTTAAAATTCTGGTCCAAAGTATATTTTCGAGTTCATTTAACGAACATGCCTATGGAGGGATGTAACGTTGAAGTATAGTATTATACAGTCAAGGGTTCTATAGAAGCAGTCTCAGTAGTGAACTTATTGAGGATAGTAGTGAAAGGTTGGTTAAAATCATTTACCTTTTCCTTTTTCTCCATCTTTAAGGCTACCAGTTCTTTGAATAAGGTTGTGGGAGTCTTCTTGTCCCTGAACTTTCCAGGGAAGGGCTTTTCAAAATACTTCCAGTTGGTTATGGAATCAATTGGTGGGTTATAATACCATGCAGAGGCCTTGCTTTCGAAAGTGTAAGGAAAGAGTCTACAAACCACATCTTCGTGGTGGACGTCAAGGAGTCATGTGGCTAAAAATAAGTTCTTGATGTGATCTTTCGGTGAACAATCTTTTTCCGGGTCAAACTTTGGGAGAAGTCTTTCAAGACATTTAATCCGTTCATGCATAAGACCGGATAAATTTAAAGCACCTCGGGAAATACACGGTGGGACTACATTATGTTTGTGAGCCATGCGTTTTTCCGAATCAAATCCTGACTGTTCACCATCAAAGTGGTGCTCAGAACCAGGAGGAGTAGGACCAAGAGGTGTAGGAGGGATTTGGTCCAAGGGCAAAGGTATTTACTATAGAATGGTTTCAATCAAATCTTCTATGAATTCAACAAGAATGTTGGATCAGTTCTTGGGTCGATTCACATGGGAAGATCTCCTCCTAATTAGTGTTGAAACTACGGGTAAACGACCAAGTAACTTAGCGTACAAACGTGTGAAGTGCTGAGTTTCAGCAAACTTCTCCTTAGGAATGGGATACCAAGCTTCGAAATTGGTTTCTGCGCTTGTAGCAACACTTTCAAATGCAAGATTGGAATCTTCAGAGATTATATCTTGCTCGGAATGGATATGTGGTATCCATTGTTAAATAAGGATGTTATCAGAGGACTAACCACGCGGTTGTAAAAAACTACCGCTAAGCCATACAAATCAATCCCTCCTTCTAGTGCCAATTATGTTGAGACGAAAAACATTCCCTCAATAGTAAGGGGTACTCCCCGATGCACGGTCCCAATTAGACTATGCACTGTTTGGTTTAGGAGACCCATCTAGATTCTAGCCTGGATTTCATTACTAGGTTTGAGGGGTGATTGGATGGTTGTGGATGAAATAACAAATGCAGATGCAAACTAACTAAGTACAGAAATAAAACCTAGCGTATCCTATCCTAGCTAGGAGAAATTATGGTTATCAATGAGCAACTAGAAATGTAACTAATCCCTGCAAAAGGCTTCTTCGAACTAGTTGTAAGAAGCAACAAGTTTAGACAACACATGCATACAAACGACATAACCAGATAAGTCTAAGATATGAAATTACATACATAAACTACTCATTATCTCACGACAAAGATAATAAAGAGGAAACTAAACCTAAAGAATGATTTATATTTGCATAAGAACAATCTATAAGCAAAATGACTTTCTTACAGAGCATGTAAACAACATAAGAGTTTTTTGAAAGTAGTTTTCAACAAGATACTATCCACAATAGTTATTCTCTCTAACAAAATGGCCCTGAGGGATTCTCCATATTAATTCTAAAAGTAGTTTTTGAATATACAATGCTTGAAGAGCCCCTTGAAAATGGCCCTCTTCCTCTACTTAAAGTAATTTGAGTAACTACTAGTAGGGTTTTCTTGGATTTTGAAAGAAGTAGTTACAATTCCTTTCAGCTTCCCCTTCTAAAATGTTGTTGACAAGTGTTAGAATAGGACAAAGCTAATGATGGTTGGAAAAAAGAGAAAATATAGGGTAGTTGTAGGAAAACTTGTATTTGTTATTTTGTCTTTTTTACTTGTCTTTGTCTTTCATGCAAGTTTCACAAGCTTCATGTTGTCCTCCAATCGATATAAATCTCTAGTACAAGATTTCTTCCATGGAAGTTGTGTGGGAGGTCGAGTTGTTTGAAATGGTTTTCATGTCCCTTGTCATATTAGCCATGAAATCCTGGATCATAGTTTGATTCTTGGTCAGCCAAACGAAGTGCTCCTCCATTGAGTCTATTGTCACCTTTGTAGCTTCCTAAGAATCCTCTTGTCTTTCATTCATATTTCACTGGATTTCTTCAAAGAGTTGTTTTTTCGTCTTGGTCTTCCCAAGCACTTCGATGGGAGGTAGATGTCATTTATGCCTCAAAACATTTGTAGCCTTGTGAAGTTGTGCACAGATGGCAAGTGAACTCTGTGTTTCCTTTTCATCCTTCTCCCCACCTTGTTGGCAGTGATGAAGGGAAGCATAATTGATTTTCCTTTCCCATTCTGGAGTATGAGGCAGCTCAGTCGGAGCATCCAGGTTCCTAGCAATTCATCATTACATATCGTTCAAGCCTTTGTAGATGGCAATGAATTGGACATTCTTGGATTGCACAGAGCTATGTTGAGTAATTGTTTTCACTTCCAAATGCTAGAGTACTTGAAGTTGGGCGTACATGTTTGTAGTTGACTCATTGAGATCTGCCCTGACCTTCTCAATGCATGCCTTTAACTCTTTGAGGTCCTTTATATTTCTTTTCTCACCTGACTTATTCCTCCAACTCCCTAATCCTGTCATCCTTCTCTTTGTTTTGACGAAGAAGATCCTTAAGGTTCTATTTCACTTCCAATATGAAAGCGGTGCCGACATATGCAATAGAAAGCAAGTCTTTTCTGACATCTTCTGTCACCAGAGTCTCTATGAAAATTGATAAGGGGTTACCTCTGGTAACTTGGATGTTTCTAGTTTGTCTTTGCACAATCCTATCGATGGGCTTGTCAAATTAGAATTGATGTATATTTTCCACGTTGTTGGGCTTATAGGGTGTGAGAAGTCCCAACCCTAGCTCACCAACTGGGAGGTGACCACCAGTGAGTGGAAATTTTACTGAAAAATCTGAGATTTTAGTGTCCATGGGGGAGCATCATTTTTCAGTGCATCCTCATCTCTTTTCCTTGGATCCTCTCAAGGTTCTTTTGTTGCAGCCTCATTTGTTTCTCTTTTCCCTGCTACTACTTCTTATGTTATTTCTATGGCCATTGTAACCTTTGTTGCTATTGTGGTCGTTGCTACCACTTTGGCTTTAGCTTCCTCTTACTATCATTTCTTCTCAGAAGTGTCCTCCTTCTTCTTATGTACTTTTTGTTGGGTATGTGTTATATTCTTTGCATGTGTGTGTGTGGGCACATCAGATTCGACAACTACGTCTGATGATCCCAACTTTTTTTGGGGCAGTTTTTCTATTTTAGCGGATTTTGCTATTTTTAGAAGTTTTCTAAATTAATCTTGGATTAAGGGATTAGGGTTTTGGTAGCTACGAAATACCTAAAAAAATTGTATATATTGTATGGTGAATGGTGAAATTAATGAAATGAATTGTTGAAAGGTGTTGCACCAAGGAAGGCTGGTTTTCTCCCGATTAAGGGTTTCCGGTGTAAATCTATCTGTACTGTGTATGAGCCATTGATTAATTTATGTTATGCTTAAGAATCTATATGCATTTCTTTACTTCACATGTTTAAAACTTACACTTTCTCTTTCTTCCTTATTTTCTTATCTGCGACTGCCTCCTCAGATTCTATTTGTCCTCTTTGTTCAAACTCTTTGACTTGCTTCTGATTTTTGTTTACCTCAGCCTCGACCTTTGTAGTGGATTTTTTTTTCCTATCTTCTTATATTGTTGCCTTTGATTTAGAAGCCGAAGTTGTAATCATGGCTATTGATGCTACTACTTCTGCCTCTTCTTCATCTTTCTTCTATGCCTCTTCTCAAGCCTTTTCCTCATATAAGATCACGCCAAGTGGTTTTCCTTTTCACCTGAAGGTAACTTCATGATAAGTTTGGGCGCAACAATGGATCTTTTGTTCTTCCCACTCGATTGATGTGTATTTCCATCTATGTCTATGATTGATGCAATATTCCTTGACCACATTCTTCAGGTCATGCCTCTGAAATCTATCTTCTCTGAAGTGGAACGATAACAATGTGTCCACCTCGGCTTGAGCATGTTTAACATCTCCAAAGGAGTACGATTTGAACCATAATGCTAAAGGAGGCCAAATTGCCTTCTTATCTCTATAAAGTTATGCTTTGACTCTATGGATTATGGTATAATACGTGATCTCTTTCAATAATAGATTGTCATGGACAAATATGGGGAGAAAATGAGAATATTTTAAGGCTCCATATATTCTTATATATGTCCCATACTCCAGAAGATACCAATATCCTATTCTTCACACTATTGCTTGGGCCTTGTCGATCATGCAGTGCATAGGTGAATCGAAAATGAATTGGTACAAGGGAGCCAATAAGTAATCACAAATTTTGTGATACTTGGTTATGTACTTGTGATCCCAAAGCAATTTGCAGTAGATTTGAATAGGAGGATTGGTTGTCTTCCATGCCCAGACCGTCTTAGGATATTGGTGGCATACACATACCATGTTTAGAAGGTAGGAGGACATGTGGAAACAAGGAAACTCATCGAGGGTGGTCTCCTTGGCTACTCTTATAGAGTCCTCTAGGGATGTTGATAGAATATCATCCCAATTGAAGGGTGACGCAACATTGATGCAACAAAATATGAGGGGAACTAGAGATAACGTGAACTTTGGAGTGTCATGTTCTATGTGTAAACTACATAGCATTGCAACAACGTACTAGTATGGCGTCTTCAACAAGCTAGTGGGATATTCACTTGACGGTATTATTTTGAATCACTTTTTAAGATTGTACTAGAATTTGCATGGATCTTTTTTCTTTAACAAAAATTTCTTGATAAGGTCTTCATTCAATGACAAATCCCCTTTCTCCAAGTGATAGTATGAGGCTATGTCTGATGCTCAGAATGATGCTATCGAGTGTCCGCTGGCATTGAGGATGTGTCTATTGTCCAGGTGTACATGTCTCACTATCCATGAAATTGCATCTGCACAGGGGAAGACTGTTTTGTGGGTTGTCACCTTATGTAATTTTGACTTCATGATGTTCCAGAATATTTTGAGATTAGGGTCATCTTCTGTTTCCTAGCAAAAAATTTGGTTTTTGAACCTATGAAAGACTTCGCCCCATTTAACTAAAATCCCCTTGTCAATAAATCCATTGGTATCATCATAAATTGGCCCTAGGATGCCTACCTCTTCTTCTTGGTGGCTTCTGCTTGTAGAGGCCTCTATCACGGGAGCTTTGCTTGCAGCCTTCTTGCGGGGCGACATGATCGAATCTTAAACAAACATATTTACTATTAATACATCAAACCATTGATAAAAAAATATCATTCTAACTACTTCGAAGTGTAAATAATCTATCAGGGAAAGCATATAACATTAGCTTCCACAATTAGGTGATTTCTTGGGATTTTGGGCAGAATCGAGGGTTAATGACAAACTCGTCAATACAAACCTGTATCGACGACTGAGGAGTTTCTTGTGCCGATATTTGGAGGTGAGTCATCATCTGAAGAGGAGAGGAGAATGGATCACATGGTGAAATTCCAGATGAATTTTGGGGCAAGTCTCCAATGGAGGAAGATATTAGGTGTATCGGCATCAATGACACCAATACTGTCGACACAGAGGAGGTCTTCAATGGTGTCGATCGCATGAAATTCTGAAAAGGAAAACCTATATCGACATTGTTTGGACTAACTTCACTGACAAAGGAAGCATAGTACTAGAGTCGATCATATGAACTTTGCCGACAAAGGAAACATAGTGTCATAGTCGGTCACATGAAGTTCACCATTATGGAATAACTAGTATCGGTAAAAATGGATGGAAGTTCGCTGATATAGGATCAATGGTATCGATGACAATGGTCAAAAGTTTATTAATACACGAAGGACAATACTGGCGAGGTTTACATAAATTTTATCGATACACCAGGTTAGTACCGACGGGATTTACATAAACCTTTTCGATATGCTATTGAACTCAAAATTCAACAAAGTCCTCAACCCAAAAATGTGACTAAGAGATTGTGGATATTTCACGTTTAAATGAGTTTGAATCATTCAATGGCATCCTAAAACTCATTCCTGTGGTGTATCAACAAAAGGGGGTTGATGAAAGTTGGGACCATTTACGATTGAGCTTTTTCACGCGAGGCCATGCTTGTTGAATATAGGGAGCAACATTGATAAACAATTAGGATATAGGCACAGATTTATTATGCTTGGTTCAAGGGTTAGAGGTATTTAATGGCCAGGTTCATTGAATGACTAGGATTTTCAATGTTTAAGGCACAATTTCATCTCAGTTTCAGGGTTAAGGTGAGGGCACAGTTACACATAGAAGGAAAGGGAAATTGAGGGCTCAAACAAGAGGTAAAGAAAAGGTGGGTTCCATGGAAGGTATGCACCCTATGATTCCAATTATATAATTAACCGCAACCTGAAACCAAAATACAAAAAAAACATGTGGCTAGCTGAGGAGAAAAAACCTAACTTGCAGTATTTGACATGTGGACAGCAAAGGGGGATCGACAACAAGTGTGTGTTTTCCCGCAGGACGACTCCTCAACGTACCCTAGATGCTCTCCCTCTTTGTTGGAGACAAACAATGAGAATGTGAGGTTTTGGGGGGGAGGTTTAATTTTATAACTTTTCCCATAATGGAAACCAACGTATAAGAGGTGGTCACCCAAACTCGGTCAGTATGTTAATTTTATGTGTCATGGATGCAAGCTCCATCATCGTCGATAAGGGAATTTTTAGTATTGATGGAAATCGTCTGAACTCCATCGTTGTATCAGTGTCAATGACATGAAATTCATTAGTGATAGGATTTATGTGTCGTCGACCATCATGGGAACTTCACCAGTACAAGGTTTTGTGTGCCGGGGACGATCCTACAAACATCCCCAGTGTACCAACATTGAAGGCTGGAAGGTAACCAATGTGTTGGTGAAGTTTAGAGAAAATTTGTCAGTACACTAACTCATGCTTGAAAATCGTTAAGTAATATTCCCTTTCAATGTACCGGCGAGTTGGTCACGAACTCACCGGTAGTTCCTGTATCGGCGAGTTTGTCGCGAACTCGTCAGTATTACAAAAATCCAAAGAAAATGCAAGTTAAGAAACCTTCCAAGTGAAAGATCACGAAGACTTCAATGAAGGCAAGAAGACGAGCGGCCTTCTCAACAAGTTAAGAGAGTCTTGAGACAAAAGGAGGGTACCCTTTTCTTGGTAGGAATTGACTCTTCGAGCAATGAGATGAAGAAAATGGAAGGTTTTGGTCCCTGTCACAACAATTGCTTATTTATATTAAATAAACATTTTCTCTCTATTGTGAGGTTACAAATATCAAAGTAAATATACAATAATATTCTATTTATTTTAATGGTTTCTTTGATAAACAGATAAAGGTTTTGTTCTAGATTTTTCCTTTTCAAGTATTATAATTTAGCCAAGGCATCAAATACTTGGGATTCTCACTCAAATCCAATGGATATGGCTCTAGCGATTGGGATTCACTGTATAAAAAAGTAGAGAGAAGAGTCTTAGGATGGTGTTCAAGTCAGTTAGATATGGAGGGCCGATTAACTCTCGTAAAGTTAGTATTGGAAGCCACCCCTATATATCAACACTCCTTAACATGCGTTCTAGTTGGTATATTAAAGAAAATAAAATGTGTTAGTTTTATGTGGAAGAGAAGTAAGTAAATGTAGATTCCCCTAGTAAAATGGACAAGAATTGCAAAGCCAAAAGTCCTTGGATTCTAGGACTTGAAAAACATTAACGACTTGTAACATCCCGTTCTTGCGAGCACATGTTATTGACTTATTCTTTGAGGACACTTGCATGCAATTGATCTGGTTTTAGTATATGGTTGTATGTTTCCCTTATGGATTCTTATGATGATGTTGATGGATTATGATGTTATGTTGTTTGATATCTATGTTTTGACAGATGTTATTGACGAATTTCCCCTGAGTGTGTAGGACACTGGATAGATTGAAGATGTCGATGGCATCAATGGACCTCCTTGGACTCTGGATTGAGTCAGGGAGTGGATTGTATTGGTTTGAGTATTTCATTTATCCATATGTGACATATGATCGAGTATATTATGATGTTGTTTATGGATCATTGATAGTGTTTCGTTGATGGATGCAGATTGACGATTCCTTGCTAATATGACTCACATAAGGAGTAAAGGGGCCATGCACATAAACTAGATATTGAGGGAGAGGTGTGGCAGCATCCCTGGCACAACCTACTAGCACTCCCACCGTGGCTCGAATTGTAGGTTAATGATTACCTAGTTCGAGAGATCCACGATGTTGTGAGGGAAGACTGAGATAGTTGCTCATGAAGATTCTAAGGGGTGCGCAATAAGGCAAGGTCCTTATTCCGTAGAAGCCCTTAGTCTCTCACAAGGTCACTTGAATGGAGTATTGACTCCAAGGGTTGGACAACTACCAAAACCAGTCAAAGGAGAGTGGCACCCTTGGAGAACATAGTGTGTCTTGAAGGGCACGTTGCATAATTAAAATTTGAATCAAAGGCGAGTGGCACCCTTGGAGCATAGAGTGTGTCTTGAAGGGCACATCGTGTAATAAAATTTGAGCCAATGAACATAGGTGGCCTAGAAAACCTTGAACATATTTTTACATCTTATAAAATATTTAAACATTGTCGGATTTAATTAATTAATTAAGGAATGGAATTGTTAATTTTAAACCCCTAAATGAAAGTCTAAGCCTATTTGAATTTAAGCCTAAGTCTAAAGCTTGGTGAGATTACTAAAGCTAAATTACAAATTAGATAAAACAAGAAAAAGGGTAAACCAATTTAAGAAATTAAGAGAGGTGAAATAAATCTAAAGAATTAATACAATACACATGTGTGTAGAAAGTACCAAATTAGAATTTAAAATAAGAAAGGAATAAAGCATAAAAGAATGTGTAAGCATAGAAATGTATCTAGAGTCTAGTTAACACTAGTCTAACTAGAGAACAATCATATTTTAACTCAACTCAATTTTAGAAAGGCGACAATCATTAATTGGAAATAAAGGGAATAAAGGGACAACTATGAGTGATTTTAGGAGCGTTTTTAGGATGGGTGAGGGAAATTGACTTTTAATTAAATTAAATTTTGGATTTACTTGTTCAACTAAGGGAACGGGTGACAAGTGTATGGGGGGATAATTCCTAATTAATTTAAAAAAAAATGAATTAATTGTGCAAATGGCAAGGTGTCACTAAGGAAAATCTATAAAACAAATGGTTGATATGAGTAATGGATCACATTGGTTATGAGTAAGGTTATGCTGCAAAAATTCTAATTGGTTTTATTTGTGAGAGTTGGGATACCCAGCTTGAGAGAGAGTGGTGGCTCTACCTTGCGAGGAAAGCTAGGAGCTAGATGATTCTAGTTGTGTTTGTGCGTGGCCCCTTTGCATCTCGGGGGGCTGAGGGGGAAGAAGAGTACCCCTAGCGTTGGCTGGGAGGTATCAGATAAGTCTCAACGATTAGCAAGTAGATGAAGGAAGGGAACGCCAGTCGCCAAGGATTTTCATCAAGCCTATCTTCGTCGATCATAGTATTTTTTTTGAGTTGGCATTGCATTCAGTTTTTATTGTATATATGGTTTCTAGAATTGTTGATAGTGGTAATGGATTTATGATATTGGACTGGCAAGTATCCTTAATCATTATGTATTGTAGAAAGGAATTTATAACGAGTCTGAAATTTTAACTCTAAAAGAAATCTTGATTTCTCATTCACTGTTTTCGTTTTTCAAATTCTGGGTAATTTCTGCGTTTTTTGTGTATCTGGTTTAGTGATTCCCTTAAGGATTTAAGGATTTACCTCTTTGTTTTATTGAACCTGGATGGTGATTCTCATTTTGTTTATCCCTCATCCAATGATGGACTTTGTTGCTCATAATATTCTCATAATAATGTGATTCTCTTAATATTCTCATAATAATGTTGGACTGTGATTTTTCTCATTTAAACCTTTGCACCTTTGCATGCATTTTTTCCCAACAAAGGAGAATCTCCTTACATCCAATCTCTTGTAAACCCTGTGTTCCATTTCATTAGCTCGACGATTTTTTTTTTAATCCTTGTTCCCTTTTTTCCATCTTAATGGCCGGGAGTTATAAACCTTGCATCTATTTCTTTGCTTTGCGTTTACTTTATTTACCTCAACGATTTTTCGTGATAAAAATACTGTGTGTCTGGGAGGGGATGCTCTGTGTTTACCTTATTTACCTCAGTGGTTTTTCGTGATAAATATATTGTGTGTATGGGAGGGGGTGATTTGCATTTACCTTATTTTCCTCAACGATTTATCGTAATTAAAGATATTGTGTGTCTGGGAGGGGAACACTCTGCGTTTACCTTATTTACCTTAACGAATTTTCGTGGTAAAGATATTGTGTGTCTAGGAGGGGAACACTCTGCATTTACTTTTTTTTTCTCTGCGAATTTCCCTTAAAAGACTCAGTGATTTTCTCTCAAATGTCTCTGTGAATTTCACTTAAAAGTCTTAGTGATTTTCTCTTAAACATCTCTACCTTTTTCCCTTAAAAGTCTCAACGATTTTGAATTTAAAAATACCCTTTTTGTTGGGGGAAAACCACCTTGCGTTACCTTGTAAACTCTGCGATTTTTCATTTAAAAATGCCTTGTGTGTTGGGGGGAAACCACCTAGCATTGTGCCCTGTGTTTCCCTGCGTTTTTGGCATGAGAAGATGCCCTGTGGTTGGAGGAAACACACCTTGCAGTATTGTCGTGTTTCTCTTTGTTTTTGCAGGTGAAGATGCCCTGCATGTTGGGGGAAAACACCTTGCTTTACCCTGTGTTCTCTATGTTTTCTTGCATGGCGTTTGCAATCCGGGATACCCTTGTCTCACATTATTGTGCTCTACACATTGGAGTATCATTTAGTTTTCAAATTTGATATTAGTTTAGTAATATTTAAAAGTAGTTATCATTTTCTTAAAATGTGATCTTATAGTTTTAATATATTTTTTTCTTTATGATATCTAGAATTATTCAAATTTGATATTGGTTTTGTTAAAATGTTATGTTATAACTCAATGATAAAGAATGTAAATTTGATATTGGTTTTGTTAAAATGTCATGTTATAGTTATAAGATAAAGAATGTGTATATCTTATATGTACAATTGTTATTAAAGAAAAGTAGATATCATTTTCTACTATAGATACTACATTACCATATTAGGTAGTTAGGCTATAGTTTTGCAAACTACAAAGTTCTTCATTATTACCATATTAGATAGTTAGGCTATAGTTTTGAAAACTACAAAGTTCTTCATTTTTACACATTCTCTTTTTATTTGGAAACATCTTATTTATAGTTATTTTCTTTTAAATATGAAAAGCAACTATAGCCTAACTTCTTTATGCTTGTTTTTCTTATTTAATTAAAATTGTATTTACATTATAACAATGGTTTTTAGTTAGACATCTAAATAGTCATAAACCTTGAGGGCCTATTAACATCCCACTTATTTAATTGCCTTGTTTTTACATTATTTATTTTCCTTATTTGTTGGTGCAATAATATAGTTTGTTTTCATTCTTGGAGCCATCTTATTTATGTTTGTCATTATGACAAATATGAATGAGATACATCTAACTAGTACTACCCATTACTCGTGGAAGTCCCACACGAATACTTGTAGAGAACTAAGGGATTGTTCATAATCACCTTGGGAGCATAAATTGCACCTTTGGATCCCCTAAAAGGAGACAAGTGGGATAACAAAATGATGAATCATGTGGACTCTTTGGCATGTCATTTTGAATATTTTAACCTTCATGTTCAAGGAATTGGCAAACCAATTCGAATTAGATTCTCATGCACCCTGGAATAATGTTAAGGAATAAATGATTAAGTAATTATATTGCTTGCGCTATGGACTAATGATGATGCATAAATGATTATGCTTTTAGATTACTTGCATGCATTGTAATGATGTTGATGTATGATTTCCTAAGTGATTAGATTAATTGTGAGCATTGAATGATATTGATTTATGTTTTATTCGGTAATTAGATCACACGTGCACCTTGAAAATAATGTTGATTTATTGTTGAATTCAGTAATTGATTAATCACGTGCCTTGAAATAAAATAGATGTTTGCTTTTGTGCCATGAAAAGTGATGATGTTGATTGATTGAGCTAGTTTGTTTTAGACTTGATTGTGTTAGTGGGATGTAGACACCTCCTTGTTCCTCAGAACAGTTGCCAACCTTGAGACCTTAAATGGTCAAAATCAATCGGATGAATCCTCGGCTTGAGCATTGCTTATGTGTTCTGGAGGTCTTAACCTTGTAGGGTAGGTTGGGTGGGTAGTCATTTTAATATTTAGTATCTGGTTGATCATTGTTTATAATTTGCTTCAGTTGATTGTGATGTGTTGAACTGCGCCACTTTTTATGTTTATGTGTCACTATCCTTTATGTTGATGCATTGGTTGCGTCGTTATTGATTTCAATGATGAGTAGCTTGTGATGTTTTTATGCTTTAAAGAAAACAAGTTACCTTTTGTGCTTCGCGTTCCTAGTCATAACAGAGGGCGTTACATGACTTTGGAAGAGCCTTGGCAATAATGATCCCATGGAGATTGATCAAGGTTCACAATCTATGGCATAGGGTTATCTCCATCAAATACATGGATTCTTTTCTCATAGAAGAATGGATAAGGTAAAGGAATAATTTATAATCAAATGCTTCAATTATGTGGAAAGCAATGGTGTTGGCTTTCCCTCTTTTAAGGAACTGAATGGCTTGGAAGGTATGCAATGGTCAAAGCATAAGGCTAGTGGTTGACACCTAGATAGGTTGTGAAAAAAAAAAACATTCTTTCTAAATATATAAAAGAAAATCTAATCCAACAAGGAATCATTCATATCATAGATGCTACAGAACAGGTAGAGGCACTTTAAGGCAACATCATTGGAAGGCAGCTAATGATTTAGTGCTAGAAGGAGAGGAGGACAAGAAATGGAACACACTGATAGGAACATTGGTGGAAAATACTCAAGGAAAAAGATGATTCATTGGTTTGGCCTTGGAACCCATCAATTGAATACTTTGCCAATATGGGTTACAAATACATGATTCTCATTGAGGATACAAATGAATGTTGGTGCTAAGAAGCCACTATGGAAGTTGAAAGGTCCAAAAAAATCAAGGATTTTTCTCTAGTAAGATCTAAGTAATAAGGTTTTAACTTGGGATAATTTTCAAAAAAGAACCTAGCATGTTCCAGGATTCTCTTATCTATGCAACATGGATGAGGAGACCATACAACATATTATGGTGCATTTTGCATTTGCAAAAGCGTATGGTAGGAGGTATACAATTTATCAAGAGTGGAACACAAGATTGGAAACCCACTTAATGAATTCTTCAAGAATTAGATGAGTGATCCCACTTTGACATAGCTTAACCCTACCCATGTGTTGTTTCATGGGAAATATGGATCACACAAAACATAGTCTTGTTTGAAGATAAACCCTTCTCTCCTCTAGAAGTCTTCCATGGCATTAAATATGTGTATCAAGACCTAAAACAACATTGCATTTAAAGGAATCGCAGAAGTTCCAACCCTCTTATGGTAGATAAGTCATATGCATGGGGTTGTTTTAATGGTGCCAAATAAGGAAATCCAAGTCCCCATAGTGTTTGAGGTGTCTTGTGTTTACCTAATGGATCAATGTTCTATTCAAGTTATCACTAAGGTGTGGAAACAATAATTGTGTTGAAATGCATGCAATCTTAAACCCAGTGAAAATGGCTATAGAAAACAATTTTAACAAACAAGTCATGGACGACTCCAAGTTGGTCATTGAATGGGTTCAATGGACAATTAGACCCCAAAACCTCTCTTGGACTCCTACTAGAACAAATCCTCAATGTTCTTGAGTTCTTTGAGGTAAAAAGTTTCGAACATGTCTATTAACAATACAATTATAACGTTAATGGTTGATCCAAAGCAATGTTCTCAAGGAAAATATGGTTACTACAAAGGGGAAGATGTTGGAGCAAGGGAATAGCCCCCTAGAAATCCTTGAAGATGATAGCCTATATTCCCATATTCTTTTTATTTTCATGTTCTTCTTCATATTTTTTTGATCAACTTTGAAAGAAAATTAATTTTCTTGAGATATGCTTAATGTTTCAAACGATGATAGCACCTCTTTTTTTTTTTTTTTTACAAATGGAATAAATCATTAAGTTGTGTTTTCATCATTCGAGCATTATTAGAGATTAGTTAGCCCCAATAGGCAAACCTTGTGGATTGTTCAATGGACAACTGATTTTTGTTATATAGTGCTTTGGCACTTGCTAAATGTAACCTTTTTTCATCTCAATAATATAAAATTACAAATTTTTCCCTTGACAAAATGATACCCATATACATGCATACACATACAATCTGTGGATGTTGATTTGACCAGTGAACCAACCACTAGTTGGCTCATACATATATGCATACCCATATATTCCATATATATACATACAACACACATATATACACAAATATAGAGCCCCAAGGGTTAGCTCAGTTGGTTCAACCATTCCCAGGAAGGAATAATGTCCAAGGAGGTCATGGGATCCATTCCCACCAATTCTTGTGATATTTCTAGGTCATAGGATCCATTTCCACCAATCCTTGCAGGGTTACAAAGTCGTAGGATCCATTCTCACCAATCCTTCCGGGGTTACCAACCACTTTTGCCACTAGCATCTAACACTACTCTCCATATGGAAAAACCAAAGAAAAGAAGGAAAATGCATGAGGCACTAGAACAATACCAATTTCCTTATATTGAAAGATTACATAAGAGAGTAAAGAGAATTTATTTCTTTGGGGAAAAAATATACAATTACACATGCATACATACATATATAACTAATCAATAAATAGTGTATTGTCTTCATCATTGCATAACAAACCAAATCCATTTAGCACATCGCTCCATTATATTTTTCTCCACTACATGTTGCATTTAAAAATAAAAGACATACGTAAATAACTAATAAAAATACAATCATGATTGTATTGTCTTTATGGTTACATACCTAACCAAATCCATCTATAAATAAATTATCCCCACTCTCTTGCACCGAAGTGCCAACATACATATATAATTGATCAAAATATGATTGTATTGTCTTTACCATTGCATACCAAACCAAATCCATCTAGCTCATCACTGCAATATTCGTTTATCTACTACATGTTGCACATAAGTCCTAGAAGGCAAGGAGAATTTATTTCTCTGGAACAGAAATACACAAATGCACTAACTTCCTCATTCTAAACACTCAAGTGTGGGTGGAAAAAATTATTTCTCTGTGCTAAAAAGGAAAAGAATATATATATATATATATATATATATATATATATATATATATATATATATATATATATATATATATATATATATATAT
>ML778133.1:778459-789796 GCA_009831015.1 Picea engelmannii
AATAAAACAAAATAAGATTGCATTGTCCTTACCATAGCATACTAAACCAAATTCATCTAGTGCATCGTTGTAATATTTTTTTCTCCACTACATATTGCACTAAGTGTGAGAAGGTGATGAGAATTTATCTCCGCTAAAAACATGGAATTTTTTATTTTTTAATTAAAAAGAAAAAACATATACACCAACTTTCTCATTTTATACGCTCGAGTGAGAGAAGATTAAAAAATTATATTTCAACATAAAAGAATAAATACATTCATACACATGCAACTAATCAAAATAAGATTGTATTGTCTTTTACAATTGCATACCATACCAAAACCATCTAACTCTTAGCTACATTATTTATTTCTCCACTGTGTTGCTATGGATTGCAATACTTCCATTTATCATCCATTTTTATAAATTAAAAAAAACACCAATAAATTATGTTGTTATCCTACATAACATGCCATCTTGTGCTATGTACAATTCTATGTGCATCTTAAACCCATTCTTCAATCTGTGGTCATTCATTGTTCCAATTTCTCTCATTGGTACTCACATTTCATTCACTACTTTCAAGCCTACAAGTGTTCATCATCTCCATGTCCATTTATCCTTCACCGCCATTTTATTGTCGTTCATCTACATTTGTTTCTAATCTGCATTCTTTAACACATCTAGAAAATGTTCCATCGAACCACTACATTGTTTCTTCACCCACCGAGCATCTATTTCTTTGCATCACTGCTTTCCATATACAATGTGTTACTCGACAATGTCGACGGTTACTGATTAGGATTACATTACCCAACCTGAGAAAGAGAATGAAAAGTAGCAGATTGAGAACAATATTCTAACCAAAATAAAGATAAAAATATACCATCCTGAGACAGACACCTATTGAATCATGTTTAAACATGTTATAATTTCACAAACTGAAAGAAAATCCTAACACTAACAACGAGGGAGACATTGATGCAAATGCCCAAAATAGTGAATAATTACAAAACATGGTTCATTTAAAATTTACATTCATGCCAACAAGCAGATAATCTCTACAAACTTGAAGCACTCAACCATGTGCACTTAATTTTCAATATATGTGGAAAAGTCGTTTGCACTAGTATCAACCAATACTTCGCAACAAATACACATATTTGAAGATTGATCAACAATTCTAATCTCGCAACATCATACCGCATCAATCAATATAATGACAAAATCCAATGGAAGAATACATAGTCAACAAAAGCAATTTCAAGAATCTGTCATTGTCGTCAATGTTGAATGTTTATCGTTTTATTCATGGCAAAAGATAAACACCTTTTCCAACACTATCTCGAGCCATTAATCTTTTGGAAATAAATCCTCAAAGAGCATGGCATACATTTGACAATAAAATTTCACAATTTTCAAATTATACTTCAAGGTAATTTAAGAGGTGTAGACATCTATCGATATTATTTATGGATTAATAAACAATCTTATTAATTATGAATAAAATCAATCATAGTATTAATAGTACTAGTATTAATCATAGTTTGATCCCTGGATTAGCAATGTAAATATGTATACGATGAATGGCCAGGCGATTTAATATGTAATTGTACAAAAATAAACATCACCAACTGCAGACAAGGAAGGACAAGAACATAAGGGGCTATGATTCGACATGAGAGGAAAGAAAAGGAGCTTATTGGGGCTCAAAGGGGGCCAAAGCCAAAATATAGTATTTATTCCTAAGCCTATGACTTTTACATTATGTTATCCTATGTCATGTTAACATTGAGATTAGTTTCCAAGTGAGATATGTAGGCTTCTTAGGAAGCCACATGATTCATTATTAGCATGCAAATATATACCAAAGTTTAAAGGAATGCAAGGGGATTATTCCGTTATTCTTCTTTGGGAAAAGGAAGGTCCAACTTTGCAATAAAAAACTTATCTCATTTCCCTGTCTTACAAATATGATTCCTGTCCTACAAAGATGATTCGCTAGTCAGCAAAGAAAATGTAGTTGATGCTTGTTTCATCATCATTCAGAATGCTAAAACAAATGATTTGTTGAAATTATGAATAACAAAGAAAACATAACATCAATCATTTTTTCAAATCTATAAACCCCTGCATTTCAAACATTACAATAATTAGAAAATTACTTGAGTTGTGAAATGCCTCTAAATATCTCTCAAAATATTCAATCTCGTTGCAGCACATTGAAATGCATTCATACCTCAAGCTTTCTTAATTACCTATCCAATATGTACACATTAGCATTCTTATATGCTTAATCCAAAAAAGAAAAACATACATAAAAAAACATCAATCATAAGATCATCTCACGACATCTCCCTAATCCCAACTTAACAGCGTATTATAATTTAAAACCTAGTTCATATAGGATACAAACTTGTGCTGCCTCTAGTAGCGGCCAAGATATAACTAATGTAAATACATTTTCCTGACTCCTTACTCTCATAAGGCATGATTTAAGAAACTGTGCGTGTAGTTCTTTAAACACAATGCACAATGCAACAACCCCTTTTTTTCTACTTTGAACAAGCTGCCAATAGAAAATAAAACCAGGATAGAGCAATAAAAACATAGCATTATAATTTCCATCCAATATGCACAATGCTGATGTCAATAAAGTAATAAAACTCTGAGAAAACAGAATCCAGGGACCAGTTCAGACCTCAGAGACCTCCAGTACCAGTGATCAGGTCAAGCTGAAGTAAGTCCGGCAGACGGCCAAGGTCAACACCATTGGTCCAGTTTTCAGGACCAGAACCATTCTTCAGTTTCAATCGCCCAGGGTTGGCTGTGCCACCCCATATAATTCCAACTGGCCTTGGCTTCTCGCCACTTTCCTCCGTAACTAGTATAAGGCTTCCTCCATCACCTTCTAGATCAAAATCTTGTTTATTCTCTCCTACAACGAGGAAGTCCATAAAAAAGAAGATGCATTTTTTATCATTGTATTCAAGTGCATAGGTCATTATAGTTCCTCTTGTCAGGCCAGAACTTCTTCCTACTTTCACCACTTGCTTACCAATGAGGCTCCGAATGGGAGCCTGTAGGTCAACCAACATGACTTCACCCATGTCTCCAACACCTTTCACTGTAGTAGTAACATTGGAAATATCAAAACTATCTGCCAAAGGTATGAAAACTCCATCTGCTCGCACAAATGTTTCTGTTTCAAAACAAAACAACTGAATTAGAACTGAGCATGTTTTCTAAAAGTAGTTAAGGTGTACATCATGAATGGGATTCTGAAGTTTCTGTAGATAACCTGGATTCATGGCAGCGAAAATGTCATACTACAGATCATCTGTGAGGAATGATGTTGCCCTCTCAACAACACCCAGGTAGACACCAGGATCAAGGTTTGGTGGCAATGGATGAAACATCTTCTGGGTTGAATAGTCTAAATCTACTGCTACATGACGGTTTGTCAAGAATCCAACCTGACGAGAGCCAGTTCAACTTTTATCTATAGCTTCCATTGTTCCATATGTTTCTTGGCTTGCAACCTGTAACAAGGTTTAGTAGAAAGACATGAGAGCTAGTAACGACAAAAAAATGCTATCACTGCTAAGCATGCAAACAAATAAAAGACAGAAATCACAAGCAAAATACACAGAAAACAATAGGAAATAGCCTTTGTCTGATAAGTACACAGAAAACAATAGGGAATAGCCTCTGCCTGATAAGTGAGAGATGTGTAGATAGAAAATATAACTAAAATTAATAGAGAAGCATTTGCTTTAATCTATCTAATAAAAAGTAAAAATGCCAAAGTTTCACTTTCTGTTCAACAAAAGCAATTTACAGAAGAAAGCAGTTCAACATTTAAAAGTTTTCAGAGTATGTAGAACAGTAAAAGCATAAAAAAAAACATAATGTCAAACTAAGATGAGTGATGAAATCATAACTTTCAGTGGAGACTGTAGACAATATGACAGCTGAAGAAAATCTCCAATTATAAAGGTCTAGATCAAATCTTATAGACCATTGAGAACAGAAATGCCTCACTCCCACCATAAAACAACACATTGTTGCAAAATCAATGAAATACTAGTGCATGCTACCCACACACTAAATTTAAAATCAGTTACATCAAAACATATTTATCACAAGATAAATACGTTTCATGTCTTAAAGGCTTTCCACCCCAAGTGAAACTACTAAGACGGTCCATTACCAAAACCCACTGCCCAAAAGTTGCATTGTAAGCTTGTAACATTCATAACCACCATGTGGCTAGATCCTGTACAGACTCCCTAACAATGGTTTCCTTTCCTTCTCCATTCAAATTGGATTATAATTTTCAAAAAATGTTACAGAGATATCTCCCAGCTGCAACCAGGATTACAAAACTCAAAATGTGTATTCCCTGCACCCATGCCTTCTGTACAACACACCAGTAGATAAAAACCATGGGCAATCATACCTATTTCGCATTTTAATGTGCAGTAAATTTATTGCAATGTGCACAAAGCACTCACAGATCTCTTCACAGATCTCTTGCACTCTTTCTTCTTCTTCTCTTTCTTTAATGTACTACGAATTTCATGTATTGTTTTGTTCTGTGTTTTCAGTGTAGCCTAGGGTACCCCAGCAGCTTTGTTTTCACTGATCGTACTTCCTAGTCCTATTGACATCCTTTTGGTCATTTGTTAGACATTAATAAATTATTTTATCTTGCCTCATATGAAACCTCAAATTTGGATGCTAGACCACTTTTCATATCTCACCAATGCAGCAAGTAGCTCTGAGCTATAGTTCCACTTCCAAATCTTACTTTTGGCTCGTGTTGGTCCATATATGTCAAATGAAACTCTTTCCAGACATGTCCGAAAAATAAACCTCTATTCAGACATGTCCCAAAAATAAACCTTTGTCCAGACAGAACCCAAAAAAATGGATACTCACATGAGGCTTTGTCCAAGTTAGTATCCAGGTCATTCGAAACGTAGCACATTCGAAACACACGCCCATGAAATTGTCTTAAAGCGTTTGCTTAATCCGTGGGCAAAAGGTGTCCATCCACCTATAACAAATGGATAAGCGTAGCTGTCTTTCTTTATCTATTTGTATGTTTCAAAGATATGCTTTCTGGGTTTCAGTAGCAAACTTCTACATTTAAAAATCGCCTCCAGAACAGAAATCTGGTGGACCAGTGGCCATACAGTCGCTACAGAAATCCAGAGACCGACAACAATACAATACGGCGTTTACTTGTGTGTTGTAACAGAGTTTTCATGAGATCTACTTTTCTAGTCTCTGTTTTCTTATGATGCCATCAGATCTGGACCCAATGGCTGCTAGAGAAATCCAATCGGACCATTTACTTGACAATCGCAACAGAGTTGTTGCCTGAATTGCCCTCGTGAGATGTTTTTCTCGACTCTGTCTTCTCGCCATGGTGTTTGGGCACAGTTTCAACAACTCTCGGTTGACAGAAAATAGAAAGAGGCGACAGCCAACTAGGAGCATCCAAAACCTCCATAGATGACCACCTTTGGCTCAAGTGGCACCGTTTTATACAGTGCCAAGTTCAATTGTATATGCCAGTCTGGTCATGACATTCTCAAGGAGAAACATTGTGATAGAAACATGCAAAAATGCACAAATTGCAGGAACAACTACTGCTTCTATAATAGATGGCTTATCATTGGAAATATTAATCACCAAAATCTCACATAGATCCATCTAGAACTCTCACCAGTATTTTCAGAAAATCTAAATCAACTGCACTAAGGATTTTCTCAGTGTGATCTGACCCACTACCATGTCATCAACATAATCAGATTCTTAAAATTATGGGGTATGTCCTCCAAAAGAAAACTTCTGTTAGTTTCAAAGACCATGGCCATCTGCAAAGTGTAATTTGACCGAGATAGAGTCGATGGTGTACCTTCCCTCCTTGACATCTTGCAATGAAAATGATTTATGTTGCTATCTGTTGAACGTAATATGTCCAGAGACCTTCACTGATCACAACCTGTTTCAGATTTGGAAATCGCTTCCAAAGAAAAGGAATGGACAAAATTTCATGTGTAAACAACTTTTCAAGATTTCATGTGTAAACATTTCTGTGTAAGCACAAGAAGCTCGTAATCTCAGATTTTGTGTTTCATAGCTGGTCTTGATGAAAGGAAAGCTTGGATTGTGGAAAGCTTGGATTGTGCAATGCATGAAGTTGTCTTTTAACAACTCACCACCTCCCTTGTGACTTTTGTAGGGAGTCCACTTTCTCTTTAAAAAATAAAAATAAAAAATTATCACCTTCAAGGGCTATCCTAGGATATCATATCTTTCTATTAAAACAAACCTCTCTTTTGAGGATTTCATAGTAGTACAGAGAAACATACTACAAAATACAAAAGTCATCACTGTTCTAATCTCATTGATATCCAATAAAAGAAAGAGTCAATGTTTGCATCTTCTAGACTCTTGTCAATTTAGTTATTGTATATTAAGTTTTTTAATAAACTGTGTAAGCTTAAGCTTCAATTTTATTTAAATGAATAATTGTTGCCATTTTTAAAGAAAATATTTTTCAAGTAGTAATTTTTCAATTTATTTTGTATCTATTAACACATTGAACAATTTTCCTTCTACAACAGCCTCCAATGCAGTCATTATTGATTTGTCTTTAACATTTCCTAATTGGGAGCTGAGATACTCACTGACATTAACCTTCATCTTCTTCACTACACCCAACTCTCCCATACATCATGTTCCAACATCATCTTCATCCTTCCTTGTTCATAACTCATGATAATGATAAGTTGTAAGGAAACGAAAGAGACAAGGTTATTAAAAAACAAATCAGTTGGTTTCTTTTTCCCTCAAACTCTACCTTTATTGCAGTTAGGTATACACTGTTTTTGGTTCTTTGATCATCTTCTAGTTATACCTATTATCAATATTCTTATAGTTCTATGAAACCCTCATACTCTGCATTACATTGTTTCAATTTTGTAAATTATATCCTTAGGAAACCCTCATACTCTTCATTACATTGATTCAATTTTGTAAATTATATCCCTATGAAACCCTCATACTCTGCATTACATTGATTCAATTTTGTAAATTATATTCTTAGAATCTGCATTACAATAAGTTGCTTCTTTAGATGCGTCAAGAAGCTCTTGTGCAATATTTATTCTATGCCTCAATAAATCTCATTGAAAAGTAAAAATACCAAGATAAAGATAGAACTAGAATAAAATGTTGTCCTCCAGTAAACTCTCATATACATTGAATCTCATTGAAAAGTAAAAATACCAAGATAAAGATATAACTAGAAAGAATGTTGTCCTCTAGTTAACTCTGATATACATTGCTTCCAAATGAAACTCTAGCCTAAAGCCCATCTAAAAAGCAAAGTAACTTTATGGAGGTTCCAATTTTCCATTGTTACTAGTAATAATAAAGTAGAATTTTTTTATACAATTTTCTTGTTCCTTTAGACAATGTCACTTTCTGTGTCTTCTTCTTTTCATTGAGTTTTGTGATTAATCTATGCATCTTTGGTTTGTAGTTATCAATTTGTTTTTATAGTTGATTCAACCCTTCTCTGTTAAATTCAACTCTGTAATTTTTCTTATCAGTAGACCCTTATTTTATTTTATTTTGTACAATATGGTGAGTTAACTCCACCTTTTTGAGTATTGAAGAAATGTCAAACACCCACTATGTAATGGAGTTTCAAAGTCGAAGCCCAATCCGAATAGCATGTGAGTTTCATAGTCAAATCCCAATTCCAATAGCACGTGGGAGGCCGAGAAAATTGAGATTGAGAAACCAAGAAAAGCTTATTTATAAAAATGTCATTGGGTGTTCTGGATAACACTCGGATTGACTCATTGATTGATTAATCGACTGTGTAAAATCGAAGTATAGAAACAAGCAAAAAAATGTGAGAGAAAATATATCCCCTATTATATAAATAAAAATTCATGAATAAAAAATGGGTACATTGAGAATAGTCTCCTACATGAGTTACTAAGGCCAATTTTATCATATCATAGGATGGTGTGAATAGTCTCCTAGTTGTTGTTTTATTTTATTTTGTTTTCATATAGTGTGAATAGTCTCCTAGTTGTTTTATTTTGTTTGTAAATATCATAAATATAATGGAATGAGTGCATGTAGGGGTTTTCACATTTTTTGTTTTGTTTTGCCTAGTTTATTTTTTAAAATATAATATTATATTATAGAAGAGTTTCTAAAATAATAAGTATATTTAAAGTTGTTTTTGCTTTGTCTTTGTCTTAGTTTATGTTTTTCTTTTTGCTATTTGTGCATATTATTTGCATTCGATTGAGGGCTCTACTTGTCTCACAGGATATGGCATGATGAAGGCCTCACACATCTTCCATAACCTATGATCATAACATAGAGCGGGCGTATAGAGTGTTGGAGTAAGAGTGCACTTATAAGGAGACCTCGATAGAGGATTTATAACAAATCAATAACAAATAAAGAGAACATTTTTATTATTATCAACCTTGTGCCTTGTCTTCATTTCAATAACTTGTAGTTTTTGGCCTTCCTTTTCTAAATTAATATTGTGTATTAAATTTGTTAAGTTTGAGTTAGTTGAATTGTATGCATGCCTAAGTTTCAATCTCAGTTGCTAACGTAAATATATTGCATCTATTTAACCATTAAATCACAACTCCATTGAATAGAGTTTGTATATAATAGAAATAATTTAGGTTTAAAGATTTTTTTGGGAGAATGGATATATGAATTATTAATGGGTTAAAAAGAAAATTCATAATGATCCTATCATATTATAAATAAAATCACGTCTTTTTATAACCAAAGAAGTCACAAAAATACATTCTTTGTGATGTTTTAGCATGTTGGATTTCCCCTATTGACTGATCTAAAACAACTTTCAAAAGCTCTATTGTACTTGTTGTGCCCAATGCACTCTTAACGTGTTAAAAATGAGATATGTATTATAAATAGCCTGCATAGGTGCTATCACTTTGTCCCAATTATAATTTTATAAGCCCAAAAGAAATTTACCCAAATGGCAATAAGTTACCAATATAAAACTAAAATAAAACTTAAAATAAAATATGAAGTAAACAACTTTGTGCACACTAATTCTAGTTTATAGGGAGTGCCTAGTTTCACAAATCTCACCCTCTACTGATTCAACAAAATGAATCTCACCAACCAATAGCCTTAACTTATCCTTGAACGAAGAATCTGCTTGTTGGTTCTAACTCCATGTAGACATGACTAATTGTCAAAGAGTCAAATTTCTCTCAAATTCAATTTAACTACTTATGATACCTTGATAAGCCATTTTTTTTAATGTCTTCCACATGCCACTTATCTTATGAGTATCTTATTAAATTCTCTTACTCCTTAAATAGTTTACATATTTATCATTTTAAATTATTATTTAAATTTTAGTGTCTTCCACATGACACTTATCTTATAAGTATCTTATTAAATTCTCTTGCTATGTAAGTTTACATATTTATATTTTAAATTATTATCTAAATTTTTTAAACAAATCTTGTTTTCAACTATGTTTTAGTAAATCGTTTACATATTTATCTTTTTATGGGTCAGCCGAGACAAACATACTAGATTGTTGTGAAGCATGTGTTGAGATACCTGCAAGGCATAGTTGGACATGGTTTGAGATATACTTCTAGTATTGACATGAGATTGCAGGGATATACTAACTCTGATTGGGCAGGGAGCGCAGTGGATAGGAAGAGCACCTTCGGGTGTTTCTTCACTTTGGGATCTTCCATGGTTTCCTAGTGTAGAAGGAAATAGACTTTTGTGGCTTTGAGCACCACAAAAATAGAGTACATTGCATTAAGTGTGGCAATCCGTGAAGTAGTGTGGCTTCGCAAGCTCTTGCAAATTTATTTGGACATGTGTTGGATTCCACCATTATTCATTATGATAACCGTAGTTGTGTGAAGCTCTCAGAGAATCCAATGTTTCATGACAAATCAAAACACATTGAGATCAAGTACCATTACATCCAAGACATGGTGCAGAGGAAGGCAGTACTGGTGCAGTACCTTCCTACAGATAAGTAGGTTGTTGATGTTTTTACCAAACTAGTACGAAGTTTGAGTACTTTCGTGAAAGAATTAGAGTGGAAAGGAATGCCTCCCTCCCTGAGAGGGAGTGTTGATGTTTGCAGCTTCCTAAGACATTCTCTAGATCGTACTCCTCTGTGACTAAGTTGAGTTGATCTGTGAGGACACTTATCTGAAAAGGGATAAGTGGGACACTTATCCGAGAAGGGATAAGTGGGACACTTATCCGAGAAGGGATAAGTGGGTTTGGGATTATAGCCCAACGTCCCTTGTGGAGAGCACATGAGGACATGTCAAGGGAGTTGAACTTGACGTCACACACTATGGGGAGTTGACCCTAGTGTTTCTAGAGGGAGTATCCTCTATAAGTCCACTTGGGAGTGCCACGTGTGACAAAAATTCTCCAGATCATACTCCTATGTGATTGAGTTGAGTTGATCTATAAGGACACTTACCCAAGAAGGGATAAGTGGGTTTGGGATTATAGCCCAACATCCCTTGTGGAGAGCATATGAGGACACGTCCCTTGTGGACAGCACATGAGGACATGTCAAGGGAGTTGACTGTAACACCCTGTTTCCCCTAGTTTGTAAAAATAACTGGACTGGCCAAGAACTATGGCAAACTCATAAATGTGAATACGTGATGTAAATGGACCTTGAGGAAAAGGTCAATGAATGTGAATAACATTATGAATTTTATTCCAGGACTGTTGAGAGGCGATGTGAAGAAAAAGAGACCACGATGGCGGTGGAAGGCCCCTGGAAAGGTGGCATTAACTTCCACCGAGAATTAATACCGTATTTGGACTCCACTGGCCCAGAGAACCAAAAGCGGCTCGCTGGCCCCGAATTAAATGTCTCGTAGGCTGGTAGGTAGATGGCTTAATGAGGGATGGGAGGTGAACCGCCCATCCGAAGAGTCGTCAGTCCTGACCAACGCAAGGGTAATCGCGCCACACACAACCTCGCAAGAGGATAAGGCGTAGGGTAGAAGCGATGGGGGGGCAGACGTGAGGGGAGAACTCTAGCGATATGCAGAGTGAGTGATAGCAGAGAGGAAGGATTGCAACCTTCGCTCCTGGTCACTGGAAAACAGAGACACAGTCTCACAGCATCGTGATCTCAGCTCGGGGGTGGCTAGTGGTAAATCCGCTGGGAGTCGCTAAGCCTACGGTTGGGTGGAAACGAGCACCCCTCTCAGCAGTTGCTTGACCCTTGGTGTTATTTCTGATAAGTGTTTTGCCTAT